>NW_020717295.1:82122-102656 GCF_900518725.1 Notechis scutatus
ATATATATATATATATATATATATATATATATATATATATATATATACACACACACACACACACACACACACACACACACACACACACACCTATGTGACATATAGTAGTTAGGAGATTATTTGTTCTGACTCAACTGGGTTCCCAAAAAGCAAACACAGACAAAGGCAGCAGCTCCCACCTTTTAAGGTTTAATAATGAATTCTGTGCCTTTAGAGATAAAAGGCTGCTTTCCACTAATTAGCTCCGACAAGAAAGAGCCTTGCCAAGGTGTTCGTCAATGCTGCCAAAAACCCAGAGATAAGAACTAATTTACAAGATTCTCCAAACACAACTAAGATGGCCACCAGTTGAACTTCAGAGCTTCTTTGCTTTCTGCAAAGAACGCTTTTTCAAACCTGGCTTTTATCCTCTTGAGGGAGGGGCCATTACCTTGCAGCCTTACTCCCGAGTTGCCTGTGCTGCTGTAACTGTAATCCTTCGTGCACGCGCACTTGGCACAGGCTCCTCGGGAACCTCCTCCTCGCTGCTGCCAGCCCCCACAATCTCTGAAGGCAGCAGTCCACTCCCTGGTGGTCCTGGCCCTTCATCAGAGTCCTTGCTCTCCTCAGCCATCTGCACCTGCTGCCAGCTAACCACAACATTATTGTTACTAAACTAGAATGTGATAATTATCTAGTAATTATATGATGATAAACTTTGATTATGGGTCAAAGAAGAATAAATTGAGGGATGTATAAGATAAAAGGGTGGCACACTCTAATTGGTAATTAAAGGGGGAAATTTTTGGTATTATTAGATTTAAGATGAAATTTACTGAGTAATGAAATAAAAGTATGTGATAAAATTGCAAATGTGACACATAAAAGTATAAAGGTATAATGAATTTAGAATTAAAAAAATAAGAACGTTAGACTATAGAATAAGATATGAGAACATTTAAAGAAAAAGGAATTAAGTTAAGATATAAATTGAAAATAGATTTAATACTGTAGAATTGAATGTGAAAGATAAATATATACTAAGGTCATGTTTGTACTGAAGTGTATAAACCTGGGACCACGTTGTTCACTGAAAGAGATGTTCTTAAAATATAAAAAAAATATAAAAAATTATTACAAAAAAAAAAAGGATGGTGTTTTTTTTTTTGGAGGTATTTTTTTTAAAAAAAAAACCTCACAGGAAATACCTCATTTTAGCCAAGAAACCTCTTGCAGGTAAAAATCATGTGTACGTTTTTTGTCTCTTTCTTAGAACAAGTTTGAAAGAAGACGTTCAAGTAGATTCTGGAGAAGCAGACAAAGGAGACAATAACCCTCGGATAAGCATCTCCGTCTCTTTGAAGGCCTAGTCTTTTGTGCGCTAAGTCAACAACAGGCGGACAAAAAGCTGCCTTTAAAATAAAAATGAAGTGCTGCCTGAATGGGAAACTGTGTCTGCTTGGGGTGGGGTGGGGGCCAGTGGATGGAAAGAATAAGAGGAACATCACGGCTTTTATAAAACCAGGTTTGGTTTAAGGGGGAAGCTTTGCTTTTTGTGTAGCTATCCCAGGATGGCCGTTGAAGATACAATAGTGATGGCGAACCTTTTTGTTGTGGTGTGCCGAAAGTGCGCGTGTGCCGGCACCCGCAATGCATTGCGCCCCCTCCGCACATGCGTGCGCTACATCCCCACCCCACCCCCTTATCTGCACTCTGCACGTGCGCACCTCCCAGCTGATTTTCGGCCCTGTTGAGGCCGTTTTTGCCCTCCCGAAGCTCAAGGGAAGCCTCTGCAGCCTCGGGAGGCTGAAAAACAGGCCTTCCGGAAATAGCGGAAGTGCCCATTTTCAGCCTTCGGAGGGCCTCTGGAGCTCAGGGGAGGCAGTTTTCGCCCTCCCGGAGGCTTGAGGGAAGTCTCTGGCGCCTCCGAAGGCTGAAAACGGGCCCATTTCAGCACTTCCGGTATTTCTGGAAGGCCCGTTTTTCGGCCTTCCAGAAATTTTTGGCGCAGTGCAGGTAAGTTTGGTTGGGCTCGCATGTCCACACAAATGGCTCTGCATGCCACCTGTGGCATGCGTCCCATGGGTTCAACATCACAGAGATGGAATAACACTGTTGGAAGGGACCTGGGAGGTCTTCTAGTCTAACCCCCCCCCACACACACACACACTCAGGCAGGAGACTCTATATAATTGTGGACAAATGCTTGTCCAATCTCTCCTTAAAAACCTCCAGTGTTGGAGCACCCACTTCTGGAGCCAAGCTGTTCCACGGATTAAATATTCTCACTGTGAGGAAATTTCTCCTTAATTCTAAGGTTGGATCTGTTCCATCCAGTTACTTCTTGTCCTGCCTTCCTGTGCTTTGGAGAATAGTTCAACCGCATCCTCTCTTTGACAGCCCCTCAAATATTGCAAGACTGCTATCATGTCACCCCAAGTCCTTCTCTTTGGAACCTTCACAGAATCCGGAATAGCAAAATCAGAAGGGACTTTGGAGGTCTTCTAGTCTAACCCCCTGCTTGAGAAGAAGGCCTTATTATACCATTCCAGACAAACTCTTCTTAAAAACCTACAGTGAAGAAGCACCCATGACTTCTGGAGTCAAGCCCTGCTTCTGATTAATTGTTCTCACAGGAAATTTCTTCTTAGTTCTAGGTTGGTTCTCTCCTTGATGAATTTCTATCCGTTGCTTCTTGTCCTGCCTTCAGGTGCTTTGGAGAATAGCTTGACTCCCTCTTCTTTGGGGCAGCCCCTGAGATATTGGAACACTGCTCTCATGTCACCTCTAGTTCTTCTTTTCACTACACTTGTTGTGGTGGTTGTTGTTCGTCGCGAAGTCGTGTCCGACCCATGGACAATGTTCCTCCAGGCCTTCCTGTCTTCTGCCATCTTCTGGAGTCCATTTAAGCTCACGCCGACTGCTTCAGTGACTCCATCCAGCCACCTCATTCTCTGCCGTCCCCTTCTTCCTCTTTTGCCCTCCATCGTTCCCAGCATGAGGCTCTTCTCCAGGGAGTCCTTCCTTCCTTCTCATGAGGTGGCCAAAGTCTTTGAGTTTCCTCTTCAGGATCTGGCCTTCTAAAGAGCAGTCAGGGTGGTTCTCCTCTAGGACTGATCGGTTGTATGGCCTTGCAGTCCAAGGGACTTGCAGGAGTCTCCTCCGGCACTATAGATCAAAGGCTTAAATTCTTTTGGTGCTCAGCCTTTCCTATGATCCTACTTTCCCAGCCATACATTGCAACTGGGAAAACCATAGCCTTGACTCTACGCACTTTTGTTGGCAGGGTGATGTTTCTGCTTTTTAGTGTGCTGTCTAGATTTGCCATAGCTTTCCTCCCCAGGAGCAAGCATCTTTTAATTTCTTGGTTGTAGTTCCCATCTGCGGTGATCTTGGAGCCCAGGAAAATAAAATCTGTCACTACCTCCATTTCTTCCCCATCTATTTGCTACCATTCACCAGAATAGACATATCCAATTCCAGCAACCGTTCTTCATATGTTTTAGCCTCCAGCCCCCTAATCATCTGTGTTGCTCTTCTCTGCACTCTTTCTAGAGTCTCAACATCTCTTTTTACATCGTGGCCACAAAAGCAAGACAAGACCGACATGTGCTGGGTATGAAAATCTCTGAATCACACATCAGCACCAAGAAAAGGTAGGTTCCATCTACCGCCCTAATCTGAACAAAAACTAAAACACCCAGAAATTCGAAAAGTTTCTACAATCTTACAGACAGAATCCCACAAGAAGCGATGCAAAACATCCCGATCCAACTGGGCATTTTTGCAAAAATAGAGCCAGGATTCGCTCGGCTTCTTCTCCCACGACCAAAACCCATTGCCAAGATCTCACCCAACAGATTAACAAACCTAAGCTGCGTGTCCCATTACATTGGTGGCAGGGGAGCAAACTCTGACATGCTCAGTTGAGTTTGAGATTTATGACTAGGCATCCACTGGCCCCTGCTGAGCAAATCAAACCAGGTTTAAAAAGGCACAAAGAGCCAATTAATTAAAGCAGGAGGCCTGTGCTAACAATGAAATATAAATAAACACAATTCAGGGACAGCTTTGCCCGCAACTCTTTATAGATCTCTGCAGGTTTGTCTGATGGCTGATAAAATTCATCCCTTTTCCCTAAAATACAGATTTGTTTCTTCGCTTGGATAAAGTTTATGGATCATTAAGCACCAAATAATCACTGTCTTTCTTATGATTCATTTCTAACCCATTACAGCGTCTTCTAAACAACGGGACAAGAATCCCAAGCAAGAAATTGTGACCGAATAAGATGAAATGGTAGAATTGCCACCTTTTCAGGGATAATTTTTTAAAAAATTGACCATAGTGAACAATGAGCTGCTGACACATAAGAGAATAAAAGAATTGGAAGGGACCTTGGAGGTCTTCTATTCCAATTCCTTGCTCAAGCAGGAAACCCTGTAGCATTCCAGACAAATAGCTGTCTAATCTTTTTTTAAACAACCTCCAGTGATGGAGCACCCACAACTTCTGAAGGAAAGCTGCTCCACTGATTAATTGTCCTAACTGTCAGGAAATTGCTCCTTAGTTCTAGGTTGCTTCTCTCCTTGATGAGTTTCCATCCATCGCTTCTTATCCTCCCCTCAGGTGCTTTGGAGAATAGCTTGACTCCCTCTTCTTTGGGGCAGCCCCTGAGATATTGGAACACTGGTATCATGTCACTCCTAATCCTTCTTTTCATTAAACTAAACATACCAAATTCCATGCTATCTATCTACCCACCCATATATCCACCCACCCACCCACCTACCTATCTACCTACCTACCTACTCACCCATCCATATATCCATCCATCCATCCATCCATCCATCCATCCATCCATCCATCCATCCATCTTCCTACCCACCCACCCACATACCCATCTCTCTCTCTCTCTCCCTCCCTCCCTCCCTCCCTCCCTCTCTTCTATCTATTTGGGCTGGAGTTTCTCGGGTTCTTTAGCCAATAAAGAAAAAAAAACACCCTGCAGTTTGTTTTTAAATCCCGTTTTTCTACTGTCTTGTACTGACAGCATACAAATACAGTGGTTTTTGTTCCTAAAATAGTAATAATAAGTTGATGGAAACTGGGCATTCTTCTCTCTCATTGCCTCCCATTCGAATATTCCTGAAAAAGGTCTTTGCAAAAATGTTGGTGGATCACCATGCAGCATATAACTCAGCAGCTAGAAAGTAAGAAGGTTTTTGGTTTTATGACACCCCCTTCTCATGAACGTGCAACAAAGATAAATGAACCCACTCTCTATGCCAAGGCCTAGAGCCTAGAGCAGGGGTCTCCAACCTTGGCAACTTTAAGCCTGGAGGACTTCAACTCCCAGAATTCCCCAGCCAGCTGGCTAGGGAATTCTGGGAGTTGAAATCCTCCAGGCTTAAAGTTGCCAAGGTTGGAGACCCCTGGCCTAGAGATTCTCAAGAAGAACTGAGAACACTCCCTCTGCAACACTACAATTCTTGCCTCTCAAACAAAAATATGCAACATTTTATTTTAAAAAGTAATGGGAAGAAAACAGAAAGAGGAAACAAGGGCCAGGAGGCTGAGTGAGAGTGGCCCCAAACTCACCCAGCTGGCTTTCATATCTAAAGTGGAACTAGAACTCACTGTCCCCTGGTGATTGGCCCAAAGCCTGCTAGCTTTCATACCTAAAGTGGGGCTAGAACTCACAATTTTCTCGTGATTGGCTCAAAGTCACTTAGTTGGCTTTCATATCTAAGGTGGAACTAGAATTCAATGTCTACCGGTGATCGGCCCAAAGTCACACAGTCAGCTTTCATGTCTAAGGCGGGACTAGAACTCACGGATCCCAGTTCCCAGGCCAGCACCTTAACTATTACACCAAACTGGCTCTCTATTAATAAAACCTCAATCATAAACAAGTTGCTATGATTTATTTTCATGAGACTGGGCTCCCTGGCATCCACAATGTAGAAAAGCCAGGTGAAAATGATAGAAGTTTCAGAATGGCTTAATTAACCTCTTTGATTATTGGGGGGGGGGGGGGGGGGGGAGCAATATATTCTCTTCTATTAGTAAAACACATTTATGACTGATTGGAAAGCTCTTATACACTTTTTGCATCAAATGGAAAAAATGAACTTATTTGTGGTTTGATGATTGGGGGAGGGGGTGGTACCCTGAATAATTGAAAAAAAGTGAGCTTTCTTCTGTAGCAGAACTGTTTGTAACTCCATTTATATTTGCTGGAAAGGAATAGAAGCTTTTTCTTTTTATTCTTTCTCTCTGCACTTTTTTTCCTTCTTCCTTTTCTTTTTTTTTACTGCTTTTTCTTTTTTACTTTGTGATGTTCTTGGCAACACTTCTAATAAAAATGTATGCATCTCTATATCTCCATATCTATATATCTATGTCTGTCTAACATTTGTCTGTCTGTCTGTCTGTCTTTCTCTCTCTCTCTCTATCTCCATCTTTCTATCTATGTATGTAACTTACTCTCCCTCTTCCTCCCTCCCTCCCTCCCAATCTCTCCTCCCTCCCTATGTAACACCCTCCCTCCCTCTCCCTCCCTATCTATTTACCTACCTACCTACCTTTCTCTATCTATGTATCTCTATCTAGTTCTATCTATTTATCTATCTATCTCCATCTCTATCTCCCTCTCTATCTCTCCTCCCTCCCTATGTAACTCTCCCTATCTCCCTCCCTCTCTCTATTTATCTATCCATCTCTATCTATGTATGTAACTTTCTCTCTCTCTCTCCCTCCCTCCCTCCATCCACCACCTACCTACCCACCTACCTACCTACCTACCTACCTACCATCCATATCTACCTGTCTGTCTACAAGATACTTGGGGCTCCTGGAACAATTTCAGTGCATCTCATTATATGTAAGAGAAACTTGATCCCAAACACCCAAATTTTACACTGGCGGCTGGGCTCCCACGATAAGACCCCCCCCCTTGAAAGAGGTGAAGGCCCCAGTGGTTTCTTTTATCTTCAGAATAGCTTTCACCTGGACTGTATTCATTGTTGTGGGTTCTGGGGGTTAGAAAATTAAAATTACAGGCTTAAAACTCAGGCCACCTTATTCCCAGGAAAAACAATATATGGATGAAAACTGGGGTGGAGGGAAACCCAAAACAACCTGGGCTGAATTTTAAACCCAAAGCCCGTATCTGTGACTTTGGGTGCAAAAGCCAGCCTCTTTCGCAGATGGTTTCAACTAGGGGTGGTTTAACCTCAAATTCCAAATTGAACCTGCCAAAGAAGGAATGAGTTTACAAACCCTGTAATTGTCAGAGCCTCAGCTGGTAAGTATTGAAGGGGCTCAGAAGAAATTTCAAGGGCAACTTCCATGAACAAAAGAAAGGAACAAAGAATTGAATCTAAGAAAGAAATGTGATTTTTTCCCTCCTCCTTCTCCCGTGTATACAATTATTTAAACCATTCTTAAAATCAATCCTACTTGGGACCCCTTGATGAGAGAGGTAGGTAAGTAAGTTTTCTTACGGGATCTACAAACTTCATCTTAAAATCATTTTAGTACTGAGAGGAGGTTTAAAATTCAGCGGGTTTTAGGTCTCTTGATTTCAAAGGAAAGGCCATAGATTATTTTCTTTTCCAAAAGTAACTGCTTGGATTACCTCTGCCATATTTTTGTATATGTTTGATACTTCAAAGCATCCAATTACTTTAAAAACATTTTTTTTTAATTGTGAGCATGTGCCAGTTTTTGTATCACCCATAAAACAAATCTTCCAACAAAGGTGTGGGTTTTTTTTTCCTTCTTAAAAAATAAAGCATGTAACGGCATTCAAATATTCAAGAAAGAAGGAGACAGGAAGATGATCGAAGTTGAGTTGCAAATTGATTAAAAAAAAAATATCGGTATGGATTAGATGTCCCACTCTTCCCAAAGTATGAGGTAAAAGAGTCACCTCGTGGTGAGATGGGTGTCAAAACACAACACAACACAACCAGACCAAACCAAACCCAACCAAACCAAAAATAGATGAGTCGCAACGAATCAAGAAATAATCAACAATTAAATCTCAAATGATTCCCTTCAAATAAACACCGGAATCTATTACAGCTAGTCCTCCACTTAAAACCATTCATTTAATGCCAGTTCAAAGTTACAATGGCACTGAAAAATGTGACTCTCGACCATTCCGGCATCTTCAACATCACATGATCGAAATTTGGACGCTTGGAAACTGGCATGTACTTATGACTGTTGCACTAGGCCACATGATCACCTTCTGTGACCTTCCCAGCTGGGTTCTGACAAGCAGAGAGTGATTCGCTTAACCACTGCAATGATTTGCTTAACGAACGTGTTAAAAAGGTTTGCAAAATTGGGCGCGACTCACTTAACAACCATTTTGCTTAGCAACCTAAATCCTGGTCCCAATTGGGGTTGTAAGTTAAGGACCACTAGAGGGTGACATTGCATTTCCTGTAAGAGTTTGCTGTACCGCTTTGCTTAGGCCCTTAGCAAGGGGGGCATTGTCCATACAACTGCCAGGAGTTGACCCCAATTGATTCCATCTCACAACCAATAACAATGAAAATGACAATTCATCAAGAACACCAAATGCCCATTTGGTCTAGTCGTTAAAGCACCAGGCTAGAAAATGGTAGATTGTGAGTTCAAGCCTCACCTTAGGTGACTTTAGGCCAATCACCCGGGGACAGTGAGTTCTAGTTCCACCTTAGATATGAAAGCCAGCTGGATGACTTTGGGCCAATCACCAGGAGACGGTGAGTTCTAGTCCTACCTTAGCCATGAAAGCCAATTGGGTGACTTTGGGACAATCACTAGGAGACAGTGAGTTCTAGTCCCACTTTAGGCATGAAAGCCACCTGGATGACTTTGGACCAATCACGGGAGACTCTGAGATCTAGTCCTGCCTTAGCCATGATAGCCTGCTGGATGACTTTGGGCCAGTCCTTCTCACTCTCTCTCTCTCTCTCTCTCTCTCTCTCTCTCCCTCTCTCTCCCCCTCTCCCTCTCCCTCTCCCTCTCTCCCTCTCTCCCTCTCTCTCTCAGCATAGGAAGAGGATGTGATGGATATTTTCACCATCTTGGGTTGTTTGTAAAAATAATAAAGATAGGATACAAAGAAATAAACAAACATCCAAGGGTCATTTAGTCCTCAAGCTTCAAATTCTGCATCTCTACTGTACAACTGTCAACCATCTCTCTCTCTCCCTCTCTCTCTTTTTCTCCCTGTCTCTCTCACTCACTTTCTCTCAACCATTTTCTCTTTTTCTCCCTGTCTCTCTGTCTCTCTCACTCACTTTCTCTCTCAATCTTTCTATTTCTCCCTGTTTCTCTCTCACACTTTCTTTCTCACTTTCTTTTTCTCCTTCTCTCTCACTCACTTTCTTTCTCAATCTTTCCCTCTGTTTCTCCCTGTTTCTCTCTCTCTTTCTCAATCTTTCTCTCTCCCGCATTTTCTGCCATCATCTGAAAGCCTCCTTGAGTTTCCTCCCCAAATGGGATTCTTTCAAGAGAGAATTTGCCCAACCAATTAAAATGCACTCAACACAAACCCTTCACCAATGAATTGCCCAGGAGGCCACCTGATCTTCTAGGACAGTGGTCCCCAACCTTTTTTATACCAGGGACCAGTTTCAAGCAGAAACACTTTTTCAAGGACCGGCGGGGGGTGGGGGGTGGGGGGAGGGGAGATTCTATTTTCCATTCCCAAAACTTTATGTTTACCCTACAACTAGCATTAAAGACACCTGACTGCAGTCTCTCTAGTTCTAGGTCTTGCCCAGCTGTGTAGCTACAAAATTTCATGCAGATGTTTCTCTTATCTCTGTTTGGTGAAAACAGTAATTGAATGAGGAGCATTTAGTCAGTGTGTTTTCCCTAGGAAGCTCCTGTAGTCCTTGTTTAGGGATCATTCAGAGCTACGATGGACCTCTAACATCCAGCCCAGGAAGAAACTGCTTCAAAGAAGCCGGGGGAGTTGTGTGGCTTTTCCTGTCGCCGCAGCTCCTCCGAAGCGCCCGTTCACCCCCACCCCGCCCGCCCGTGCGCGGTTCAATCCAGTGCTCCGTTCTGCCTGCCTGCCTGCCTGCGTTTCTGGTTGTTTCGGAGCAGCTTCGGCTGATAAAAAGAGGCGAATAGTTATTATTCTCAGCCGAAGCTGCTCCGAATCAACCAGAAACGAAGGCAGGCAGGCAGGCAAAACGGAGCACTGGATTGAACCGCGCGCGGGCGGGCGGGGTGGGGGTGAACGGGCGCTTTGGAGGAGCTGCGGCCACAGGAAAAGCCACCACCCCTCCGGCTTCTTTGAAGCAGTTTCTTCCTGGGCTGGTGGAGGAGCGAGAGAGCGACTGAGAGAGGAACGAGGCGGGAGGAAACCGAAGCCGCTGAGCCGGAGAGCAGGACAGGCTTTGGTTGCTTCCTCCCTCCCCTTCTTTCATTTGTGTCCTTGATCCCTGATCCCAGCAGCATTCACCGAAGGCGAAGAAAGCCGCCATTTTTTTAATTTTATTTTCTTTGCGGCCCGGTACAGAGTGATCCACGGACCGGTACCGGTCCGCGGCCCGGTGGTTGGGGACCCCTGTTCTAGGAGACAAGTGCGAAGGTGACCTCAAAGGCCAGTGACATACCTTCATGGTGGTCACCTCTCCTGTCAGGTGTAGAGCGCCAATACTGAGCATATTTAACAAATCCCCTGGGGACGAGGCTGTAGGAATCAATAATCTGCAGCAACTTCAGAATATTGATAAGATCCAATACCGGAAAACATGCGGGAATGTGAGGAAACTTCCAGAGCCTCTGAAGTGTCAATCTCTCTTTATTTGATCAACCGATCTCGACTTCATTTAATTGAAGCTCCTAAAGAGGCACCGACCAAGATCAGCTGAAAATAGGCCACCGATTAAACATCCTGCATAGCTGTGGCAATATATAGGTAGTGCTCATCTTACGACCGAGCCCGAGACTTCTGTTGCTAAGCGAGACATTGGTTAAGGGAGTTCCGCCCCATTTTGGAACCTTTCTTGCCCCATTGGTTAAGTGCACCCCCCGAAGTCGTTAAGCGAGTAACATGACTGTGAAGTGAATCTGGCTTCTCCGTTGGCTTGGGCTTGACGGAAGGCCTCAAAAATCAGGTGATCACATCACCATCGGACACCGCAATGGTCATAAATACGAGTCAGTTGCCAAGTGGCCGAATTTTGACCACATGACCCTGGAGACGCTGTGTGTTGGGAAAACAGCCATAAGACATTTTTTTTCCCTCAGGGCTGCTATAAACTTCCAACCAGCAGTGCGTTTCAAAGTAGTTTACCACCGGTTCAGTGGGCCTGCCTTGGTGGACGCGCTTTGTGCACACACACACACTTTGAGTGTGCGTGCCAAACACGCAATTTGCGCAGGCGCAGAGGCTTTCCGACGCACCTCCTGCAATCCTGCACTCTCCCTGTCGCTTCAGCAGCTGACGCGCAGCAATCGGCTGTGCCGTGCAAAGCAGCTGCGCTTCAAAAGCAGGCCATAAAGGTTAGTATGGGAGCCCGGGCGGGTGTTGTGGTTCGCCGGCAGCAGGTGCAGACGGCTGAGGAGAGCGAGGACTCGGATGAGGGGCCAGGACCATTAGGGAGTGGATTGCTGCCCTTCAGAGATTGTGGGGGCTGGCAGCAGCGATGAGGAGGTTCCCGAGGAGCCTGTGCCAAGTGTGCGCGCACACGGGGTTGCTTATGGGAAAGATCAGCTACAACAGCACGGGCAACTTGGGAGTAAGGCTGCAAAGCAATGGCCCCACCTTCAAGAAGATAAAAGCCAGCTGTGAAGTGAATGTTCTTTGCAGGAAGCAAAGCTGTTTTGAAACTCAGCCTCGTGGACATTTCAGTATCTTAATTTGGTATTTGAAGACTCTCGTGTTATAAAATATTTCTTATCTGTTATTCTTGGCAGCCCTGCACAGTTTTGGCTAGGCTTGTGCTTATCAAAGTTAATTAGTTTGCAACAGCCTTTTAACCGGGGATTCGTAAGAGGTTTCTCTTCCCTTTGGTTCATGTTTGTTTTATTGGAAAAGGGTTTGGGTCAGAACAGCGGGTGGGCGGGCCCAACAGCAGCTCCTCAGACAGAACCAGTTCAGTCTCCACTGATCTTCGGAGCTACCAGTATGCCAGAAGCAGGCCGAACCAGTAGAATAGCACCACTGCATCAAACGGATTGTTCTAAGTTGAGAGCTAATGTGATGACCCAGACGTGGCACAAAGGCAACACAATCAGATAATCAGTAGGAGTCCCTTTATTATCTCCAACTTTGCCCCCAATGTCCAGGTTACCTTCAGGCTGGAGAAAAACTCTCCCAGGAACAGCCTTTGACTGCAGAAAATTCAGTCCAAAACATGGTCAACAAAAACTGTAACTATAAGTCCAATCAAGGCAAAATGAGGTAACTAGTCCGGCAGAGCAGGAGAAGGAATTCCAGACCTGAAGGCACGGCAATAATTCAACCCGGTTGGGAGGATGCCAGGAATGCAGATAACCAAAGTCAACACAAGAAAAACTCACGTTTGTTCCCAGCAGATGCCGCACTCAGCTTGCATCTCTTTTAAACTCTCATTCCCAGGTGTAACTAATGAAGGGAATCAGGGCCCTTTCCTTCTCCGTAACCTATGCAACCACGTTGCTCTTTTCTCCGTTCCTCCCTGTGTGCCCTAGGATGAAGAGAAGGTGCGCCTGGGTCTTCCTCTGAATTTCCTCTCTCTTGTTCTACCTCTCCCCTGCTCTGCCCAGCCGGACTTTACCCTTCCCCAGTTCCTTCCACAGTCAACGGAGCCACACTCCCACTCCCTGTCAGTTGTTCGGCTTACTCCTCTGAGTCAGATTCCGGCAGGGGCATGACAGCTATTTATAATGGTGTTAAAGTATGTTGAGGGTCTTAAAAACCCCAACCTGCTTTAAATTTTAGTTGTTAAACCAGACTGATGGCAGTTCGATCACAGCTAAAAGACAGGACAGGGCTCCATAGGATGATTCGTGGTGTCTTCACACACAGAGATTATGTTCCTTTGACCAATGACAACACAATAAACAGTTTACAATTTGGAAAGCCTTTGTCGCTTTGATGCAATTTCTTGGCCTCTGTCACCTAACGCTGAATCTCGTCAGTTGATTGATGGAGGATTCAGGCGAAGACAAGCGGTCGAATATTCCCTCATGCCCTGCACCAAGCACACTATGAAATTTTACTGAGTTGAATTTTTACGGTTGGGAAACCAAAGCTGCATTTCTTTCCGGATTTTTCTGTCCCCAGATTAAAAGAATGGGTGGAAATGGGGTTTCAAAATGGGCAAGCAAAAGACCAAATGGGTGGATAATTTTTGCAGGGCGAGCTGTTCCCTTCACAGTGATGGGGGCCAAGATGGAAAAAGTCATGGTTCTCTCAGAGGCTGAGTGGAAAAATGGGGAACCAGAGCAGGTCAGCCAGTGAGAATTTCTCAGAAATATTTTTCCGCCTTGGTTGTTTTTTTTCCCCAAGAGGAAACTGGACTTTCCTGTTTTTCTTTGAAGAAGTTTCATTTCTCACCCAAGAAGCTTCTTCATCTCTGACTGGATGGTGAAAGATGGAAGGATTGAGACTCCTTGCAGACAGCTGGTCATTTGCATCCTTTTAGAGGGTCATTGAGGCCACTTGGAGGTTTGTCTGTATCCTCAGGGTCACCTCAGTGGTTCAAATGGGTGTGGAGCCTTCTTGGGACTGCTGAAAAGAACTCCCAAAGGTGTTTTTTCAGGAGGCAACTGGACTTTCTTGTTTTTTTTCTTTGTTTTGAAGACATTTCGCTTCTCACCCAAGAAGCTTCTTCATCTCTGACTGGATGGTGGGGAATGGAAGGATTTATCTTCCTTGCAGACAGCTGGTCATTTGCATCCTTTTGGAGGGTCGTTGAGGCCACTTGGAGGTTTACCTGTTTCTTAGGGTCATCTGAGTTCTTGGCTGCAGGATGTTTTCTACCCTGTGTCTTTTCACTGTTGAGGTGACCCTAGCATTCAGGTGACGCTGAGGACACAGACAAACCTCCAAGTGGCCTCAACGGCTCTCTCTCAAATAATGCAAATGACCGGCTGTCTGCAATGAAGGATGGGATGAACAACCTTTGAATGGTGCAGGAATATGAACGGATTTCCAGAAAAATTGCAGACTACAGGAACCATTTGCGCTTCAGTTTGAAATGCAGACAACACAGACTCATTCCGCAACAGCCTGCGCTTCAACAGGGAAGGGACGCCAGGCAGAAAAACATCCTGCGAAGGCTCCACACCCATTTGCATTACACAAGTGACCCTGAGGACACAGATAAACCTCCAAGTGGCCTCAACGATCCTCTAAAAAGGATGCAAATGACCAGCTGTCTGCAAGGAATATAGACCCTTCCATTCCCCACCATCCAGTCAGAGCTGAAGAAGCTTCTCGGACGAGAAGCGAAATGTCTTCAAAAGAAAAAAAACAAAACAAGAAAGTCCAGTGACCTCCAGAAAAAGCACCTTTGGGAGGAAGTAAATCAGTTTTGATATTCTCTTAGCATCGCCCAGATGGACTCCTGGCCTTTTCAGAGTGGCCAACACGCAAAATCTTTATTAAGGAATAGGTCAGGATGCCATTGTATATTAACTTCACTCTTTATGCCCTAAAGAATTGATGACCTAATCTTCCAGCACTGTGTCCGCAATTTCAAGACATCCCTGCGGTGGAAACAACCAGGCTGAAGTGACCTTCTAGTTTTCATAAAAGATGAATGGCTAAAAGTGTGCAGTCTCTCTCTGTGTGTGTGTGTGTGTCACTTCTGTCCCTTTAGCCCCAGCAGAGCTATTTACACAGACAGTGGGAGTCAATCGGAATGAGTTTTGGAAACTCAATAGAAGATCATTTCCAAAGATAAATATCCATTCAGAGATAAAGGCTGGAGACAACAGGAAAGGAGATGTTTATGCAGGAGGAATTTATTAGCATCCCTCTTGAAACTGTCGTTTGGATAGACCAGTGATGGCGAACCTTTTTGTTGTGGTGGGCTGAAAGCGTGCGCGCGCATGCATGTCAGCACCCACAATGCAATGTGCCCCCCCCTTGTGCATGCATGTACAACACCCCAGCCCCGCCCTCTTAACTGCACTATGCATGTGCATGCCTCCCAGCGGATTTTTGGCCTGTTTGAGGCTATTTTCACCCTCCGGGAAGCTCAAAGGAAGCTTCTGCAGCCTCGGGAGGCCTTCTGGAAATAACGGAAGCGCCCATTTTTCAGCCTCTGGAGGGCCTCTGGAGCCCCGGGGGAGGCCATTTTTGCCCTCCCAGAGCCTTGAGGGAAGCCTCTGGAGCCTCATGAGGCTGAAATCGGGCCTGTTTCGGCACTTCCGGTATTTCCGGAAGGACCGTTTTTTCGGCCTCCCGAGGCTGCAGAGGCTTTCCTCGAGCCTCTGGGAGGGAGAAAACAGCCGCAAACGGGCCGAAAATCAGCTGGGAGGCACATGCATGAGCAGTGCAGGTAAGTTTGACTGGGGCTTGTGCGCCTGCACAAATGGCTCTGCGTGCCACCTGTGGCACGTGTGCCATAGGTTCGCCATCACGGGGATAGACCTTCCCCGTGAGCCCATAGGACATTTAAAACCATCAACTATTTTTTCCCCCCTGTGTATTCAAAACATGAGCCCTTCAGTCATTTATGGGTAAATATTTTGGACCGCAACACAAAAGGAAGTGAAAGTGCATTCTTGACAAGAATTAGGACTTTTCCTCCTCCATTTTTTTCCATAACACACATCAAACATGCCGGAGATTTAACCGCACAACCGAATCACACACGCGCACACGCATACAAACACACAAAAGAAACAGAAATGGATCAAAAACAGGACGTTTCCCCCCCCCCCCCCCCCCCCCGTGAAAAAGTCAAAGTGAGGACAGCAACCATGTGGAGGTGGCGGCCGCCATCTTGGCTTTTCCTGACTCCTGCTAAGGACTCCCTTGATAGAAAGGTCTCTGTGGCAACCAGGGGAATGAATCCGGCTGTCGCTTTTTCTTACCTGTTTCTGTGTTGTCGTGTTCTGTGTCGGTCAAGGTAAGGTTGGAGTTGGCCCTGCTGGACAAACAGGAACTACGCCCGGACTTGGTGCTGCGTGCCCACAATCGCACCGGGTGTTCTGGCGACATGATGGCGTCCATTTCCGTATCGGCGTCGGAGCCAGCACTGATGGAGTAGCTGCCGTGGGGCAGCCCTAAGTCAGTCCGATATAAAGTCCCATGGGGTGGAGAGACATCTTCAAAGCCCAGTTCTTGTAAAGAAAAGTTGGTTCCTGCACACAAGGAAGAAAAGAACACAAAGCACGTCAAGAGTATATTCATGAACTGGAATAGAGCATGGTAACAAGGTCAGCCAATGATTAGGCATAGCAATTAAGTCAGCCAGTGAGGACTGTTTGGAAACTGAAAGTAGAAGTAGCCTAGGCATGGCTCTATATTAAGCTCTGAAGCTATGTTGAGCTCTGAGTCTGTCTGTTGAAGATGAAACTGCTTCTCTCCTCTGCTGTGTATAATGCTTGCCTGCGGAATTAAAGTGAAACTGATGTCTGTTTCTGAGCTCCTGAGTTGCTGTTCTGCTCTGAGCCTGTAACATGTCTGCTTCTGTTTGAGGTTTCTGTTTCTCCATGTTGGAGAAATCTACAACTGGTATTGTAAAATGTACTTTATACGTTTATAAAGAAGTTAAATGAAGCCTCAGCCATGTGTGTTTACATTTTCTGGCGCTGAATTTAAGCTGCAATACTCTGAACAAAGCATTAAGTGACCTTCTGTAACTGGAGACGGTGTAGAATGGGGGTGTCAAACTCCATTTAATTGAGGGCTACATCAGGGTTGTGTTTGACCTCGGGGAGCCACCTCGACGTCACTAGTGTTGGGGGCACCTGTGGTGGCCTGAGCGCTCTGCCGGAGAAAACGGGCTCCCTAGCTCCGTTTTCAGCTGCAACGGCCTCTTGCAACCCTCTGCCAGTGAATGACCCTTGTGTCATCATGAGCTCCATTTTTGCTAGCAGAGGCACTCCGGGCCAGTCCTTTGCTGTTCCAGGGCATTTCATTACCCACCAAGGTAACATCATCAGTGCTAGAAAGGAATGGAGTTTGCAATGGAGGAGGAGGAGGACAACTCTGGGTTCTTGGTGCTCTCTGAATTTGATTATTTCCTTATAGACCTTTAATTACCAAACTATATAACAGCATCAGTGGTAGAAGGGAGAGGTTTGCTCTTACTTTTATATTCAAGTGGCTTGCCACCAAGCTCAGAGAGCACTTAGGAATCCACAGTTCAGCCCTGAGCTATACATATTTTCTTCTGATTTTAAGTGCCAGAAATATTATATTGTTGAAGGTGAAAATGTGGGGGGGGGGGGGGGGGGTTGATCCAAAAAACCCACACATATACACATATGCACACACAATATGCCAATCATTTTTTGGGGGGAAAACTACAGCTAGTACAGAAGAGGTAGGAAGTTGTGGGTGAACCGTACACCTGTTCAATTAACTAAACCAGATTGCCAATTGTTCCAATCTGTTGGATAACACAACAAGCAATCTAAAAACCAATTAATCCAGATAATATTCCTGGCTCTCGTTAAAAAAAAGCCAACAGCTATTTTCAATTCACCACCTCCCAGCTGAGAGTAGATTTGAACAGCCAGTTAAAGGGGTAGAAAACTACATCATCTTAGAAGCAAAGAGGGTGCTACAGCTACAACTCATCTCCCTCTGGAAATTTCAGTTGGAAATTTCGACCATTGGAACTCCAAATCCAGGTCAAAAGTACCTTTTTGGGATCCCTTTGAATGGCTGCTTAATGATTGGTCATGAATCATAAATCGACAGATAATTAGAACTGCAGAAAAAACAATGGCTACCAACCTACCTTCCATGGAGGACCTGTATACTGCACGAGTCAAAAAGAGGGCTGTGAAACTATTTACAGACCCCTCACATCCCAGACATAAACAGTTTCAACTCCTTCCCTCAAAACGATTCTGCACACCAGAATAACTAGACACAAGGACAGTTTTTCCCCCGAAAGTCATCATTCTGCTTAACAAATAATTCCCTCAACACTGTCCAACTATTTACTAAGTCTGCACTACTATTACTATTGACCTTCTCATCACTCCTTATCACACATCCCCTCCCACTTGTGACTGTATGACTGTAACTTTGTCGCTTGTATCCTTACGATTTATATTGACTGTTTCCTAGTATGATTTGATTGCTTATTGTATCCTATGACTAACATTAAGTGTTGCACCTGATGATTCTTGACTCTTGACGAATGTATCTTTTATTTTTATGTATATTGAGAGCATTTGCACCAAGATAAATTCCTTGTGTGTCCAATCACTCTTGGCCAATAAAGAATTCTATTCTATTCTATTCTATTCTATTCTATTCTATTCTATTCTATTCTTTCTATTCTATTCTCTATATTCTGTTCTATGATTACGGAAGCAACTTCATACACATAAGGAGTTTTAATGCAAGAATAATAATCTTAATTATTAATAATTAATAACAGACACCCATTTCTCTCATCTTTCTCTCCCTTCTCTGGTTCTTTTAGGTTTCCTGTTTTTTTCACTATCTTTTCACATTCTTTCACATCTAGATGGCAGCAGCTATCTTCACTAAACTGTCTCTCTCTCTCTCTTTGTCCTTCTAAAACATTTTTATTACTTTTCTGTACCAATACGAATACAGTTAATCCTTGACTTGCGACCAGATTTGAGCCCAAAATTTCTGCTGCCAAGTGAGACAGATATGAAGCAAGTTATGCACTGTTTTTACGACCTTTCCTGCCACAGTCGTTAAGTGAATCAGGTTTTCCCCGTTGACTTTGCTTGTCAGAAGGTCGCAAAAAGGGATCCCGTGACCCCACCAGGTTACTATGACCGTCTTAAATATGAGACAGTTGCCAGGACTCCAAATTTTGATCATGTGACCACAGGGATGCCACAATGGTCAGAAGTGTGAAAAAATAATCATACGTCACTTTTTTCAGTGCGGCAACTTTGAACAGTTACTAAACGAATAGTTGCAAGTTGAGGACTACCTGTAATGGCCATTGAGGTCAAAACTCATCCATTGCCTTGTATTTCTGTATCTGTCTGTCTGTCTGATTGTCTATCTACCTATTATCTCTCTCTCTTCTATCTGTCTATCATCTCTCTCTCTCTCTCTCTCTCTCTCTCTCTCTCTCTCTCTCTCTCTACCTACCTACCTACCTACCTACCTACCTACCTACCTATCTCTATTCTATCTGTCTATCATCTACCTACCTACCTACCTATCTCTATTTGTGATGACCTGGGGCGTGGCACAAAGGCAACACAGTCAGCTAATCAATAAGAGCACCTTTATTATCTCCAACTTTGACCCCAATGTCTTGGTTACTTTCTAGCTAGAGAAAAACTCTCTCAGGAACAGCCTTTGACTGCAGAAAATTCAGTCCAAAACATGGTCAACAAAAACTGTAACTATAAGTCCAATCAAGGCAAAATGAAGTAATTAGTTTGGCAGGGCAGCAGCAAGAATTTCAGATTTGAAGGCACGGCAAAACTCACACAGTTGGGAAGACGCCAGGAACACAGATAAGTCATGACAACACAGGATAAAGTCACGTTTGCTCCCAGCAGCCTGCCGCACACAGCCTGCCTTTCTTACCAACTGTCTTCCCAGCTATGGCTAATGAAGGGAATCAGGGCCCTCTCCTTCCTCGTAAGCCACGCAACCCATGTTGCTCCCTTCTCTGTTCTTCCCTGCGTGCCCTAGGATGAAGAAGGGGTGGGCCTGGGTCTTCCTCTGAACTCCCTCTCCCTTGTTCTACCTCTCTCCTGCTCTGCCCAGCTGGACTTTGCCCTTCCCCAGCCTCCTCCACAGCCAACAGAGCAACACTCCCACTCCCTGTCAGCTGTTTGTCTTCCTCCTCGGATTCAGACTCCGACAGGGGCATAACACTATTCTATTTGTCTATCATTTATCAATCAATCTATCTATCTATCTATCTATCTATCTATCTATCTATCTATCTATCTATCTATCTACCTACCTATTATCTATCCATCCATCCATCCATCCATCCATCCATCCATCCATCCATTCTATGTTTCTTTCTGCCTGCCTGCCTGCCTGCCTGCCTGCCTGCCTGCCTGCCTGCCTGCCTGCCTGCCTGCCTGCCTATCTATCTATCTATCTATCTATCTATCTATCTATCTATCTATCTATCTATCTATCTATCTATCTATCGCCTATCTATCATTTTCACCTATCTATCCATTCATTTACCTATCTACCTATCATCTATCTATCTATCTATCTATCTATCTATCTATCTATCTATCTATCCATCCATCCATCCATCCATCCATCCATCTATCTATCTATCTATCCATCCATCCATCATCTATCATTTTTACCTACCCATCCATTCATTTACCTACCTACCTACGTATCTATCTATCTATCTATCTATCTATCTATCTATCTATCTATCTAT
>NW_020717296.1:0-11191 GCF_900518725.1 Notechis scutatus
GTCTGTGAAGAACTCGGCGGCCCTTTGGGGACCGTTGTCCACAAGGATGACTATTTCAGTTTCTCAACGGGTGAGAGACCATGATGCCAATGCCCCCCTCCCCTCATGGCCTATGAATTTGAGTCTTGACTTTGGGCCTTAGGTGACTTCGGGCCAATCCCCAAGATGTGCTGAGTTCTAGTCTTGCTTTAACCGTGAAATACAGAGGTGCGACTCTGGGCCAATCACCAGGAGACGGTGACTTCTAGTCCCGCCGTAGGCATGAAACCTGGCTGGGGGACTTTCAGGCAATCCCCAGGAGACGTGGAGTTCTAGTCCCACCTTAGCCCATGAACCTTGGCTGGGTGACTTTGGGCCAGTCCCTCTCTCTCTGGACTGATCTACCTCCCAGGACTGTTGTTGTGGGAAAAACAAGGAAGGAGGTACATTGGGTAGGTCCGCTGCCTTTGAATTATTGGAATCATTGGTAAAGATCATGAAGGCAGGTCACAAATAACGAAACGAACCAAGCCCCACCCCCGTTGCTTGGCTTCTTCAGCTACCTGAGAACCAGCACAAAGGCCGGCGTGTGGGAGAGGCTGCCTAAGAATCCGGATATGGCCGCGATCAGAACAAAGGGCATCAGGAAGTGGCCACAGGAAGAGCTGCAGTGGCCGGGCTTAGCATACCCGATGGCTCCGTTGACGAGGATGCAGTTGCATTCGGTGTAATTCTGAACGGAGAAGGAGAAGGAGAAGGTCAGGAAAGAATCAGGGAATATGCAGAAGAACAGAAGGGACCTTGGAGGTCTGATAGTCCAACCCCTGCTCAAGCAGGAGACCATACACAAGGCGTGTCCTTGGCGCCTTTAAGACTTGTGGACTTCCAACTCCCAGAATTCCCCAGCCAGCCTTGTCCACAAATCCATCAGTCTTAAAGTGCCCAAGGATGGACGCCTTGCTTTACCCTATAATATCATTTCAGACAATTGACTGTCCAATCTCTTCTTAAAAACCTCCAGTGATGGAGTGTCCATGATTTCTAGTGGCAAGCAGTTCCACTGGTTAATTGTCCTCCCTGTTATGACGTTTCTCCTTCATTCCACCTTGCTTCTCTCCTTGATGAGTTTCCCTCCATTGTTTCTTGGATGCTTTGAAGAATAAGCTGACCCCTTCTTTGCTGTGGCAACCTACCCAAGTACCAGAAGACAATTATTCTGTCCCCACCTACTGATAACGGCCTTCCGGTCCAGAGGTGGGATTCAGCAGGTTCTGATCAGTTCTGGAGAACCGGGAGTGGAAATTTGGAGTAGTTCAGAATCCCACCTCTGACTGGCCCCGCCAACCCCATCTCTTCTCTGCCTCCCATCGAGTCCCAGCTGATCGGCTGGGTCTCCTTTGGTTGCCCTGCCCAGGAGAACGGAGCTGGAAAGCAGGTCAGTGGGGAGGGGAGGGAAGGGGGATTTTGCAGTATATCCTTCCTCTGCCTCGTCCACCAAGCCACGCCCACCAAGCCACACCCACAGAACACCACACCCACCAAGCCACGCCCACAGCTGATCAGCTGGGTCTCCTTTGGTTGCCCTGCCCAGGAGAACGGAGCTGGAAAGCAGGTTAGTGGGGTGGAAAGGGAAGGGGGATTTTACAGTATATCCTTCCCCTGTCACACCTACCAAGCCATGCCCACAGAACCGGTAGTAAAAAAATTTGAATCCCACCACCGGTCCTTTTGTTTTTAATATGTAAATGAAGATTCAATCCTCCAGGCCAAAAATATCTTTTAAAAAAGGTTAAATCGTGACAACTGGACCGAAGTTTATGAAAACCGAGACATTTTGTTATTCATCCAAATAACTTGTTCAGTCAAAATGATCATTTTGGGGTTGAGAGTCAGAGAGTTGTTGGAATGTACAAACTCTTGGCACAATGACTGCAGAAGGTTTTCCCCCCAAAATGAAATGCAATCTCTCTCTATATATAAAAGCGAAATACCCCTCATGCATCATCACAAAGTCTCCAGAACTGTAAAGCCTACAAACTTGAAATTTGGCACGTATGTTCCTCTCGGATTCTCGGGGCTGACTAAGAAAGGATTTTTCCAAATGACCCTCAGAGCATTAGAGTATTTCCTATATTATTATCATTGCCATTATTATTATTATTATTATTATTATTATTATTATTATTATTATTATTATTATTAACACGCTCTGATGCTAAGGAGTTCTACTCCCCCTCCACACCTGAAAAAAAGAAATCTCTTCCAAATGCAAAATACAAGCAGAGGAGAGGACTTTCAGTTTCAGTTTCAGTTTCACTTTCAGTTTCACTTTCAGTTTCAGAGCACCAAGCAGCTTTAGTACAGAACAGTTAAGCTAAGCCACGGCCAGGCTCCTTGCTGTCTCCTCCTTGCTCACACAGCAAATACTCTTTTGGTTTCCAAGTAGCCCTCCACTCTCTCACACACTGACAGGACGCTAGCCAGATGAATACCGATGGATGCAGGTAGGCAGAGGCAGAATTTTTCCCTCTCCTTATTTTCCTCCCCCAAAACTAAGCCCAACGACATAATTTCGTAGCGAAGTACGGGTATCCAGCTAGTATGTAAATAAACGTAAATGTAAATGCAATAAAGGTGCATTTGTTTTTAGTCCTCTTTCCAACCTGAAAGTAGGAAGAAAACTTCTACACACCACAATGGCCTTGGTGATGGGATTGATGTTGAGTTTGGTGCAGCCCGCAAAGCAAGGGGAGATGTATTCCATGCGGTCCTGCCCACAAACCGGGTTGAAAAAGGAAAGTGAACAATTGCACTTAAGGTTGCAAGTTGTAATCAGCTGCCAAGGTCCAGAACTATGAAGGGAGAAAATATATATATATGTATTGTTAGAAATTCTGTTTATATATAGCACCACAGAGCAAACAAAGAGCACAGTCACCATGTGCTTTACTGCTCAACCATTTTACTGTTAACAAGAAACAGGAAACTCTACTTAGAACAAAAGAGCATAGAGTATATTCCATAGAGCCAAACGTGTAAACACTGCCATCTACTGGCTGAAAACTACTGTAGTTGTTGCACAAAAATATATTCCAACAATGAATATCAACATATATCACCTAATGTGAGCTACGTTTTTGAGCGCCAACGCATGGCAAGAGGTGGATTTTATTACCTCCACTCGTTATCTTAAAAAGAAAAATTTCATTTACTGACTGTATCAACTGATTTAATCTGCAAATTGTTGCAAGCGAGCAAGTCAATGTTGTGGTTAGCCGGCAGCAGGTGCTGATGGCTGAGGAGAGCGAGGACTCAGATGAGGGGCCAGAACCATCAGGGAGTGGACTGCTGCTTTCAGAGATTGTGGGGGCTGGGAAGCAGCGATGAGGAGGTTCCCGAGGAGCCTGTGCCAAGTGCGCGTGTGCGCAGGGCTGCTCGCAGGAAAGAGCAGCTGCAGCAGCACAGGCAACTCGGGAGTAAGGCTGCAAGGGAATGGCTCCTCCTTCAAGAAGATAAAAGCCAGCTGTGAAGCAAACATTCTTTGTAGGAAGCAAAAACGTTTTGAAACTCAACCTCTTGGACATTTACAATATCTTAAGTTGGTATTTGAAGACTCTTAGGTTGCAAACTATTTCTTATCTGCTATTCTTGACAGCCTCGCACAGTTTTGGTGAGGCTTGTGCGGTGTGATGTGATCCCCTTTTGCCACAGGGAAGTGAGGTTCACTTAACAACGGCATTACTAACTTAACAACTGCAGTGACTCACTTAACAACTGTGGCAAGAAAGGTTGTGAAATGGGGCAAAACTCACTTTGCAAATGTTTCACTTAGCAACAAAAATATCGGGCTTGGTTGTGGTCATAAGTCGAGGACTGCCTGCATTTGTTTTCTCCAGTGATTCAGGATGTTTTTTTTCCTAAAGATTCTCTGAACTCATGAATTATCCATTATTGGGTGCATTAAAGAGTCAGTTGCAACATTTTGAAAAGGGCATTCATGTGTATTCTAGGTTCAAGGGATTAACCACCGAACTGAAATTGATCGATTGATTGATTTGTAAAGTTTATTCATGCGGGACTGCTTTGTTGATCTAAATCAGGGGACTCGGGGACTTCAACTCCCAGAATTCCTCAGCCAGCATGGAATTCTGAGCATGGCCATCTCAGGAATTCTGGGAGTTGGTGTTGTGGTTAGCCGGCAGCAGGTGCGGACAGCTGAGGAGAGCAAGGACTCAGATGAGGGGCCAGGACCATTAGGGAATGGATTGCTGCCTTCGGAGATTGTGGGGGCTGGCAGCAGTGATGAGGAGGTTCCCGAGGAGCCTGTACCAAGTACACGTGCACGAAGGATTACTCAGAGGAAAGAACAGTTACAACAGCAGGGGTGACTCGGGAGTAAGGCTGCAAGGTAGATAAAGAAGATAGATAGCAAGACGATAAAAGCCAGCTGTGAAGAGAACATTCTTTGCAGGAAGCAAAAACGTTTTGAAACTCAACCTTGTGGACATTACAGTTGGCATTTGAAGACTCTTGTGTTGTAAACTATTTCTTGTCTCTGATTCTTGGCAGCCTCACACAGTTTGGGCGAGGTTTGTGCTTATCAAAGGTAGTTTGCAGCAGCCCTTTTAACTGGGGATTTGTAAGAATCATTAAAAGGTTTCTGTTCCCTTTGGTTCATGTTTGTTTTATTGGAAAAGGGTTTGGGTCAGAACTGTTGGAGTCCACGAGTCATAAAAGGGGCATCCTTCCCTCCCCCTGATCTAAATACGGGTAGTCCTTGACTGACATAGGTTCGATTTACGTACCTCTGAAGAATCATGCAAATATAGGTGGCTCGTGTCAGGGCTCCGTCAGTTCCCCCCATTTAAATCCTGAGTCTCGAGCCAAACTTCCAAAACTTCAAAAGGATTTACTGGGAGCAAACATGTCCGGCACTGCCTGGGTGCAGCCGACTCTGAGACACATCATTCATTGTCACCCTTGACCCTGGTTTTCCCCCAAACCCTTGGGTGTATCGTAATTCGACATATCCATAGCCCAGAGTCATCAATCAGGCTCTCCAGTTAGAATTTTGCCCGGCAGAAACTTCGGTCACCTAGTTACTATCTTTGAAAAACTATTTATGGAATGCAGTTTTGGTTTGCAAGCAGCTGCACTGCTGCCCCCTCCCTTTTTTGTTGGCAACTCAAAAAAGACCATAGAAATATTTTACGGGTTGACATTTGGCTCCCCTCACTTCTTGAAGGTAACCTGTACTTAATGACAATGGCCTTGCTCAGTGACCAAAATCCGGGTCTCAGTTGTGGTCGTAAGACAAGGACTGCCTGTACAACCCCGATTCGAGACCGCACCCGAGCTTGCATTACCTTCCGGAGTAATCCAGCCCTGCGATCATCTGGGTGGGACACCCCAGGAAGAGTAGGGGGACATCAAAGAGGGCACAAAAGGCCATACTGATGATGCACAGGATAGTCGCCTGCTGGAGAGAGAAATTGCAGCTCTTTATGATGACACCACCAAGGATGATGCCCAGCATGGCCCCTGGGATGTTGACGGCTCCTGTGGGTCATAGGGAGAGAGAGAGAGAGAGAGAGAGCACAAAGTGAATGTTTAGGAGTGCCCCAAAGAAGAGGTGGTCAGTTTATTTTCCAAGCTGGCAGAAGCTGGGACAAGGAACGGGAGCTCACTCTGTGACATGGCACTAGGGATTCGAACTGCCGAACTGCTGAACTTTTCCAATCAACAAGCTCAGCGTCTTAGCCACTGAGCCACCGCGTCCCTTTGGTAGCCCTTATCTAGTCCCAAAGGTGTTTTTTCAAGAAGCCCCTTTGGGGACAACCATGACCTGGATGATTGAGAATCTCCTTAGACACCTGGCCCTTACCTAGGATCATGTTGGCCACGGATGCGGAGAGAGTAAATTGCTGCTCCAGGAATTTAGCCAGGAAAGTGGATAAACCAGCAATCATGGCTGAAAGGTTAACCATGGCCAAAACCACCATGACGAAAATCGGATTCTTCAGATTTCTTAGCAGGACCACCGGAAACACTGCAAAAAACAAAGGGGAAAAAGAAGAGCAAGATAGATAGATAGATAGATAGATAGATAGATAGATAGATAGATAGATAGATAGATAGATAGATTAACCACAGGTGCCAAAGATAGGTAGTGTCAGAATTCTGGCGACTGCCCTAATTAAATCATGAGCCTCGGCCCAAGCTTCAAAAGAAACCAAAATATTTATTAGGAGTAACATGTCCGTCATTAACCTGTATGAAGCCAACACCGGCATACATAATTTATAGTCCCCTGTGACCTTGTTTTCCCCCCTCCCCCGTGGGTGTGTCATCAATCAGATTCTCCAATGAAGGATTTTTCCCGGGCAGAAGATCCGGTAGCTTAGCTACAATCTTTGTAAGATAAGTGTTTGTGATAATAATCACAGAACACAGCCAGAGACAGTGAACAATGTGGAAGAGCTTTATCATTAAGCTTTTGCAAAAGGGAATTCTGCTCAGGGCAGAAGACATTTTCCCCAGGAGGGCTGGGGTTTATATACAAGCTCAAATATACAGTCTCTGCCGCTTTCCTAGGTTGATGATTTATACAAGCTACGTATATCTCCCTACGCCACACCTATATTATTGTTGCGTAGCACCTGTTTCCTTATCTTTGGAAACTACCCTTGTTCTCATGGCTTCTTCCTGTTATGTCCATCGAAACACCGTGGATCATTAACCCGTTCCGTTCAGGTCAGAATGACCTCCTAGCATCTCCTTCTCGTATCCTTATGTCCAAAAATACAACCCACACGTTCCAACCAAAAACCTGACATTTACTTTAGAACGTAACAAGTTACAAAACAATACATGTTTATTAAACATAGTTATATAACTGTCCAATGCTCCTTTCATAGTTCAAAAACATGGATTCTCTTCTGTTCTGCATTTTCTCAGGTGTAACTTACGATATACAGTATATATTTTCCACATATAACAGTGTTGGAATGTACTTCTGGTTTTAAACGGTCACACGGCTTCTTCAGATTTCCTTCCCTCCCCCCCCCTTGTTTATGGCAACTCGAAAACAGGCACAGGAATGCATGATGAGTTGACAGGTAGTCCTTGACTTACAACCACAATCGAGCCCGATATTTTTGTCGTGAAGCGAAACGTTCGCTAAGCGAGATTTGCTCCCCGTGTCACAACCTTTCTTGCCACGATTGTTAAGCGAATCGTGGCAGTTGTGAAGTTAGTCACGCCGTTGTTAAGTGACTGTTCATTTAACGATGGTTCAAAGTGACAACGGCGCTGAAAAAAGTTGACTTATGACCGGTTTTCACACTTACGACCGTTGCAGCATCCCCGTGGCCGCCTGATTGAAATTCAGATGCTTGGCAACTGGCATGGACTTAGGACTGTTGTATGTCCCGAGATCACGTGATTCCCCTTTCGCGACCTTCTGACAAGCACAGTCAGGGTGGAGCCATATTCACTTAACAACCATGTTCCTGACTTAATAATAGCAGTGATTTGTTTAACAATTGGGGCAAGAAAAAATGGGGCAAAGCTCACTGAAGAACTCTCTCACTTAGCAACAAAAATGTTGGGCTCGATTGTGGTCATAAAGTTGAGGACTACTTGCATTTTTAAAATTGCAGGCATGACGTGTCTGTCCTAGACTTTTAAAAATGCAGCCAGCCGTGGCAGTTATGTTGTGTTGAAAGGAAGTGGTTAGCGGGTGTCCTGTTACAATTGTTTCTAGAAGGAAAAAGGAGACTCCAGAGATACTTAGGAGATAAAGGTGCTTTTTCCAGGAGGCAACTGGATTTTCCTGTTTTTTCTTTGAAGACATTTCACTTCTCATTCAAAAAGCTTCTTCAGCTCTGACTGGATGGTGGGGAAGGGAAGGATTGATACTCCTTGCAGACAGCTGGTCATTTGCATCCTCTTAGAGGGTCGTTGAGGCCACTTGGAGGTTTACCTGTGTCCTCTCAGGGTCACCTGAGTGGGGCAAATGGTTGTGGAGCCTCCTTGGAATTGCTGAAACATCCTGCAGAAAGCACAGCTCCACAACACAAACCTTTCGGCGGTTCCGAGAAGCCTCCATGGCAGCCCGGGGAAGTGGGCGGGCGAGCCCAACAGTAGAGGGGTAGAGAGAACCCGGTTCGGTCTCCACTGCTCATCATTGCTACCGGCTTGGCAGAACCGGGCCAAACCGGTAGCGTACCACCACTGCTCCACGCGGACCCTGCACTTGCCTGCATCCAAAACGGGCCACGTGGAGACTCCTGGGAGGGTCAGGGCCGGGTGGATGGGGGCAGCCAGTCGGTTCAACTACCAATTTGGTGAACCGGATGTCAATTGAACAACCAGGTTGCTCAAACCGGCCCAAACCGGCTGAATCCCATCCCTGGGTGAGGAAGGATTGTCTTGGGAAGCGAGCGAATTTGGTAGAATCTGATCAGCCTGAGATTAGATCTATCCTGAGGCAACCTGGATAGGGGAGAAAACTTGGTTTTCTCCCCCTCTCGCTGCTCTCTCCAGAGGGGAAAAATAATTTCTGTACTGCTCTCTCTTCTACACCCTGCAGATATCAAATTTTAATCATTTTTCAGATATTTTAAGTGCTTCCAGTACAGGGAGGCTTTATAAACGTGGCGTGGACAATAGAGCAACGTTCAGAACCTGGAAGTTAAATCTAGATTAGATCGCAAGCAATATTTTTTAAAAAAAACGTGTAAGTGAAACCTGGAGAAAAATGGGCAAAGAAATCTACTGTCCCTTTTTTTTCCACTGCTGGGAATGTTCAGACAATTAACTTTCAAGTTTTGTAGGCCTGGGCTTGAACGAAGGGAATTTAATTGTGTTCCTCTGCCTTATCTTTGCTCACAACTTTCCTGCAGAAAAATTGCTTGTTCCCAAATCAAGGGCATTCAAGATCTGGCAGGATTCGTGACAGGTTCAACATCTCCTGATGGTCCTTATATATTCGTATACAGGCAGTCCCCGACTTACGACTGCCCTGGGGAGCAGCGTTTTCTGTTGTTAAGCAAAGCAGTGGTTGAGTGAGTTGCAAACTGAATGGATGAAGCTTTTTTGGTTCATCCTCAGGGTCGCTGAGTGGATCGGTGAAGCTGTTCAAGGAATCATTAAACGGTCGTTGAGTGAATCTGGCTTCCTCCATCGACTTTTGTTTGTTGAAAGGAAAGTCGCGAAATGTACATTTGCTTTTCTGTCATTCTTGAGAAAGAATCGGAATTGGAATCAGAATTAGAATGAATTAGAATCAAAATTGGAATTGGAATTATCATTATTAGAATTAGAATTGGAATTGGAATTATTAGAATTGGAATTAAAATTAGAATTAGAATTATTAGAATTGGAATTAGAATTATTAGAATTGGAATTAGAATTATTAGAATTGGAATTAGAATTAAAATTAGAATTAGAATTGGAATTAATTGGAATTAGAACGAATTAGAAAATTAGAATTAATTGATATTGGTATTAGAATTGGGATGTCAGGATTCCAGCAGTTACCCCAATTAAATCATGAGTCTCGAGCCAAACTTCCAAAACTTGACATAGGATTAATTGGAATTGGAATTGGAATTAGAATGAATTAGAAAAGAAGAATTAGAATTAGAATATTTTACTAATCGCCAAGTGCGATTAGACACACAAGGACTTGGTCTCTAGTGCAGAAGATCTCAGTGTGCATACAAAGCAGAAGAGTAATAATAATCATCATAATAATTACGCCAATAAGAAGGGGTAGTAGAGAAGGATAATACTACAGCGGGGAATACACTTAGATATAAGAGTACTGAGAAAGTTTCCATAATTACAACTATCAGTGCAGCTGAAGTTGAGGCAACACCATGTCAAAGGGCACCTGATTGCTGTGGTTATACTTTCATGGCCTCGAAGACTGTCCAGGGCTACAACTTACAAACACTCCAGAGAGATATGAGCAAGAGGAGCTGAAATATCCTAATGACTTGTCTGGGTCTTCCTCAAGAGACCGAAAGTCGCAGCTGAAAGTCAGCTTCAGCTGAAAGTGGAAAAAGTGATCCTCTGAAAGGAAGTCTGTGCTACAGGTAAATCTTGGCATTTGGGTCACCACAATAAAAACGTAGAGACTCTGGGAAAACTGCAGAGAAGAGATGCAATGGTGATTAGGGGGCTGGAGGCTAAAACATACAAAGAACGGTTGCAGGAACTGGGCATGTCTTAGTCTAGGGAAGAGAATCTAGTCTGAGAAGCTGCCCCAAAGAAGAGGCAGTCAAGCTATTCTCCAAAGCCCCTGAAGAGGCAGGACAAGAAGCAACGGATGGAAACTCATCAAGGAGAGAAGCAACCTAGAACTAAGGAGAAACTTGCTGACAGTGAGGACAATTAACCAGTGGAACTGCTTGCCTCCAGAAGTTGTGGAAGCTCCAACACTGGAGGTTTTTAAGAAGAGATTGGACAAGCATTTGTCTGATATGGTATAGTTAATAAACAGAATTACTGAGTATGCCATCTCCACCTCTATAACTGTCTGGTTCGGTTCTGCAACCCAGCAAGACAAACACAGACTTCAGAGGGTAATTAGGACTGCAGAAAAGAACGATGGCTACCAACCTGCCTTCCATGGAGGACCTGTATATACTGCATGAGTCCAAAAGAGGGCTGTGAAAATATCTATAGAGCCCTCACATCCCAGATACAAACTGTTTCAACTCCTTCCCTCAAAACGACGCTATAGAGCCCCGCACACCAGAACAACTAGACACAAGGACAGTTTTTTCTCCCCCGAACGCCATCACTCTGATAAACCACTAATTCCCTCAACACTGTCAAACTGTTTACAAAGTCTGCACTACTATTACTTTTAATCTTCTCATCACTCCTTATCGCCCATCCGCTCCCACTTGTGACTGTATGGCTGTGACTTTGTCACTTGTATCCTTACAATCTATATTGACTGTTTCCTAGTATGATTTGACTGCTTATTGTTCTCTATGACTATTATTAGGTGTTGTACCTGATGATTCTTGACTCTTGACAAATGTACCTCTTCTTTTATGGACACTGAGAGCATTTGCACCAAGACAAATTCTTTGTATGTCCAATCACACTTGACCAATAAAGAATTCTATTCTATTCTATTCTATTCTATTCTATTCTATTCTATTCTATTCTATTCTATTCTATTCTATTCTAT
>NW_020717296.1:49011-68541 GCF_900518725.1 Notechis scutatus
AGGAGGAGGAGAAATACGGCATCCTTGGTGCTCTCTGAGCTTGGTGGTGTTTTTGCAGACGTTTCATGACCCAACCATGCAATATCATCAGTGCTAGAAGACAGGGGGTTTTGTGGAGAGGAGGAGGAGGAGGACTGAGGGGTCCTTGGTGATCTCTGAGCTTGGTGGCTTTCTTGCAGACGTTTCATGACCCAACTAGGTTACATGATCAGTACTAGAAGGGGATGGGTGTCAACTAAAAAGATACTCCTTTGGTCTTTTTAGCTGCCAGACAAAGGGAGTGGGGGAAAACAAGGCGTTCTTGAAATGCTCAGAGATCAACTCAGCAGCCTAAAGTTGTCGTAGCATAAGAAGGTTATTGGAGAGCATGATGGATGACCCTTGGAGACGGATGTGTCCCATTGGAGAAGTCACATCCAGGGGGCGGGGGGAAGACCGGGGTCAAGGGGGAAATGTAGGATGTGATTTAGTGTCGGCTGCACCCAGCCACGCGCCAACATGGCAATTTCTAATAAACCAATTTACTTTTTCTGAGATGCAGCTAGAGACTTTGGATGAGGGGGATATGTTGGAGCCCTGACAATGGGGTTTGTGGGGGGGGGAGGAGGGGGAGGAGGAAGAGGAAGAGGAGGAGGAGGAGAGCCCCAAGGACCCCACAATCTTCCTCCTCCTCCTGTCTGCAAACCCCACTCCCGTCACTGATTATGTTACCTAGTTGGAGTATGAAATGTCTGCAAGGAAACAGCCAAGCTCAGAGACCACCAAGGACCCCACAACAGTTTAATTGAAAGAAAAGGACTGTGCCAATGGTGCCATGCCATAGAATCTATGGGAGACAGACAGTCCCCCCCAAGTAAGCAGGCCCTATGCCATGCAGGGTTTTATGTACAGATACAGATAATCAGAGTTGGAACGGACCTTGTAGGTCATCTAGTCCAACCCCCCGCCCAAGCGGGAGACCCTACACCATTTCTGACAGATGGGAGTCCAATCTCTTCTTGAAAGTCTCAACTGATGGCGCTCCCACAACTTCTGAAGGCAACTTCTGTTCCATGGGTTGATTGTTCTCACTGTCAGAAAGTTTCCCCTTGTTTCCAGGTTGAAAAATCTCTCCCTGTCCAGTTTCCATCCATTATTCCTTGTCTGGTCTACAGGAGCTTTAGAAAATAGCTTGACCCCTTCCTCCTCTCTGTGGCAGCCCCTCAAATATTGGAAGGCTGCTCTCCTGTCTCCCCTGGTCCTTCTCCTCCCTAGACTAGCCAGGCCCAGTTCCTGTAACTGTTCGTCGTATGTTTTAGCCTCCAGTCCCCTAATCATCCTGGTTGCTCTTCTCTGCACTTTTTCTAGAGTCTCAACATCTTTTTTATAATGTGGTGACCAAAACTGGATGCAGTACTCTAGGTGAGGCCTTACTAAGGCTTTATAGAGTGGTATTAGTACTTCCCTTGATCTTGACTGTATCCCTCTGTCAATACAACTTAGGATTGCATTAGCTTTTTTGGCGGCTGCTGCACACGGCTGGCTCCTATTTAGCCGGTTGTCCACTAAGACTCCAAGATCTCTCTCCCAGTTACTGCTATTGAGCCTGGTTTCACCCAGTCTATATGTGTCCTTTGGGTTTTTCTTGCCTAAGTGTAGGACTTTACTTTTCTCTACATTGAATTTCATTTTGTTAGATATGTTCCCAGTGTTGTAGTCTGTCAAGATCCATCTGGATCTTGAGCCTATATTCTTGGGTGTTGGATATTCCTCCCAGCTTAGTATCATCTGCAAATTTGGTAAGTTCTCCTTCTATTCCCTCATCTAAGTCGTAAATGAAGATATTGAAGAGTGCTGGGCCTAAGACAGAACCTTGTGGCACCCCACTGCTTACTTCCCTCCATGTAGACTTAGACCCATTAAGGACTCATTGAGTACGGTTTGCCAGCCAGTTGCGAGTCCATCTAGTGGTGGTGCTATCTATTCCTCTTTTTTCTAGCTTACTAAGAAGTAGGTTGTGGTCTACTTTATCGAATGCCTTGCTGAAATCTAAATATATTATGTCCACGGTATTTTGCTGGTCTACTAATTTAGTCACTGTAGCACTAGATTTGTAAGTAGGCTTCCATAGCAACTATTTATGAGCAGAATAGTGTCGATTAGAGCAGAGGGGTCTTCAAATGTGGCCATTTTACGAGTTGTGGACTTCAACTCCCAGAATTCCCCAGCATGGCTGGCTGAGGAATTCTGGGAGTTGACATCCACATATTTTTAAGTGACCATGTTTGGAGTCCCCCTATGGTGCTTCTTCTCCCATTTCACATCTTCCTACCTACGTTCCAAAGGTTTGGAACAAGGTCTCCTAGAAATATTGTGGGGATATCCATTAAGAATACAGCTCATCTGTTTGGAACCCGCACTAAATATTGGATATTAATGCAGTTGAGAAAGTCCGGAAATATTTCACAAGAAGAGTGCCTCCACTCCTCTACTCGCAGCAAAAGACCTTATGCCACCAGACTTGAAATTTTAGGCTAGACAACCTAGAACTACACTGCCTTCGGTCCGACCTAAGTGTAGTACATAAAATTATCCATTGCAATGTCCTACCCATCAATGACTACTTCAGCTTCAACCACAACATTACAAGAGCACACAATGGATACAAACTCAGAGTAAACCGCACCAAACTTGATTGCAGGAAATACAACTTCAGCAACAGAGTGGTCAATGTCTGGAATACTCTACCTGTGATGACCCAGGCTGGGATACAAAAGCAACAAACTCACAAAAACAGGTGAAGTCCTTTTAATTTCTTCAACTTGACTTCAAAGCTCCAATTATCATTGACTGAAGAAAAAAACACCCCCACAAACAGTTGCGAAAAGGAAGAAATCCCATTCAAACTCAAAATACATATCAATTATAAATAGGAAAAAACAACACAAACCACACTGAAGCAATTAAGGAGACCAGACAGGGTAAGGGCTTGAAGACGTCCACAGATATCGAAATACACAAACTGGGAAGGACACCAGAACTCAGATAAGAACTGAAAGACTAGAATTATTTCACGCTTTGCTTCCAGCACTGGGCCATGCGCAGTTTGTCCTTTTAAACAGTTCTCCCAGCTGCAGCCCATGAAGGGGATCAAGGCCCTTTCCTCCCTCAAAGACCACCCCATTCACGTTTCTCCCTTATCCGCTCCTCCCTGCGTGCCCTAGGATGGAGAGGGGATGGGCCTGGGTCTTCCTCTGAATGCCCAGCCAGCCTGTACCCTTCCCCAATTTCCTCCACAACCTCCAGAGTCACACTCCCACTCCCTGTCGGCTGTTCCACCTCTCCCTCGAAGTCAGATTCTAACAGGGGCATGACACTACCTGACTCTGTGGTTTCTTCCCCAAACCCCCAAAACTTTAACCTTACCCTGCTGACCTCACCCCTTTCCTAAGAGGTCTGTAGGGGGTGTGCATAGGCACACCAGCGTGCCTACCGTTCCGGTCCTAATGCTCCTTTTTTATTCCTATCCATTTCATGTATTCATAATCATGTTTATACTTACACATGATATCTAATACATGCTTGACAAAATGAATAAATAAATAAAAACAAAAGAAGGGGAAAAAATGGCTATGAACATTTAAAATAAGGGAAAAAACAAACAAACCACGAAGCATTTTCTTTTCCGTTCCTCGGGAGAACTTTGACCCCTAGAGAGAGACTGTGCTATCTGTGTCTGCCTTAAGAAGGCAATCATTATTATTTCTTTCAAAACATTGCATTAATTGCAATTTATTTCCGAAGCTCATTTGCTTCGGTGAGTTTTGCTGGCCGCCTTGGGAGGCAAAATTGGGGAGGCGAATTGCAAGGGGTCTGTGGGGATTTGCCCCACAATGTTGCAGCCCTAATTAATCTCCGGGGACCAACGGGTTACTGTTTATTGCTGTAAGTGGTTGGAAACAGGGGAGCGTGATTCTGACTTGCTCTGTGGGGGAAGTTGAGAAATCCCATAGGAGCCAAGAAGACAGCGAGGTTAGCAAAGTTAATTATGGTGAGGTCAAACTTTCAAGCAATGCAAAGGAAGCTTGAGCCTTGGTTGCTCAAGAGGGTGGAATTTTTCTCCCCAGCAAAGGTTGAGGGTGGACTCAATTGCAAAGTGCACCAAAAAAAATTGGCCAAGGATGATCCATAGGCCTGTTTGCCCAACAAACATAACGGGTTAAACGGGAAGAGATTAGCGTACTGTAAAGCCACCCAAAATAAGGTATTCCCCCCCCCTGCCCCCAGGAAGATTGAATTCGAAGCAGAACCTTCTGGGAACAGAATTTAACTCCATCCACAGCACTGATGATGCTACTTAGTTGGGTCATGCAAGGTCTGCAAGAAAAGAAGCTCAGAGAACACCAAGAACGCCACAGTCATTGTCCTCCTCCTCCTCCTCCTCCTCCTCCTCCTCCTCCTCCTCCTCCTCCTCTCCCACTTCCTTCTAGCACTGATGCTGTTACCTAGTTTTGTCATGAAATATCTGCAAGAAAACAACCAAACTTAGAGAGCACCAAGGACTCTGGTGTTCTTCTCCTTCTCCTTTTCTTCCTCCTCCATCCTCCATAAATCCGCCTCCTTTCTAGCACTAATAATGTTACCTAGTTGGGTCATGAAAGGTCTGCAAGAAAACCCCCAAGCTCAGGGAGCACCAAGGACCCCACAGTTCTCCTCTTCTACTTCCTCCTCTTCTTCCTCCTCCTCTAAACAAACTCCATTTGCTTCTAGCGCTGCTGATATTACCTAGCTGGGTCATGAAACATCTGCAAGAAACGACCCAGCTCATAGAGCAGCAATAACTCCACAATTCAACCCTGAGCTATAAATATTCTCTTCTTTTGGTGTCAGGCACACAACCAAGTAGAAAGCAATACCCTAAGCAAAGCATTACTGTTGAGGTAATTCCCCGTTAGGAGAATGAGCGCATACAGGGAGACGTATTTGAGAGAAGTGTTTGAATAATACACACACAGAGCACAGAGATACACTGTACAGTAAATGTAGGTTTTTACTTCCAGAAAGGTTTAAGCAAAGTCCAAAATAAGCAGTCCAAAGTCATTCACAAGTTAAATCAGTCAGTTTTCAATCCAGGTATAATCCAAATATCAAAGTCCAGTGTCAAAAAACAGTTCAGTAACAGACTTACATTAAATCCAGTAATATCACTCAATTAGGAAAAATGGAGCAACGGCAATACTTTCCAACAGAAGGAAACAGAGATACTCACTCAGACACACTCTCTTCTGAGACTAAGACTAAGACAATCCAAGTTTCTGGCTCCATCTTATGGCCGTTTGAGAAACCACACCTAATTACAGTTTTGCATTTTCTTAAAGTTACAGTTTTAAAATGTTTGTCCTGGTTTACATATTTCTAACCCAAATAGCTGTTAGGTGACTCATATTCCTAACAATTACCAAGGAGAAAACCACAACACTGACAGGGCAAGCCACTAGTATATCATATCAGAGCAAACCCCACTCCCTTCTAGTACTGATAATGTTACCTAGCTGGATCATGAAACGTCTGCAAGAAAACCACCAAGCTCAGACAGTACCAGAGGCCACAGTACCACAGTCTTCCTCCTCCTCCTCCTCCTCCTCCTCCTCCTCCTCCTCCTCCTCCTCCACACAAACCCCACTCCCATCCAGCACTGATGACGTTACCTAGTGTCATGCCTCTGTCGGAATCTGATTCGGAGGAGGAAGCCAAACAGCTGACAGGGAGTGGGAGTGTGGCTCTGTTGGCTGTGGAAGAAACTGGGGAAGGGCTGGGCAAAGCAGGGGAGAGGTAGAGCAAGGGAGGGTGAGTTCAGAGGAAGATCCAAGCTGGGATGGAATGGAGAAGGGAGAAATGTGGGTTGCGTGGCTTACGGGGGAGGAAAGGGCCCTGATTCCCTTCATTAGCTGCAGCTGGGAACACAGTGTTTAAAAAGGGAGGTTGTGCATAGCAACTTGCTGGGAGTAAATCGTTAATTATCTTTTATTGTCAAGGCTTAACTGGGTTCCTGGCGTCTTCCCAACTGTGTGTGTTTTGTTGACCTTTCAGGTCTGCAATTCCTTCTCCTGCCCTGTCCAGTTAATTGCTGCCGCGTGGTTTGTGTGGATTTTTATTTACAGTTTGTATGTACCTTGTTTTCGGACTGAATTTCCTCCACTTAAAGGCTGTTTTTGGGAGAGTTTTTTTCTCCAGCCGAAGGTAATTGGGCATTGGGGGCAAAGTTGGAGGAAAGGAAAGGAGGGATCTAATAAAGCCTTGGCAGTATGTTCCCCCTGTCCCAAGGTTAATTTGATATGGAGAACATATACAGGGGAAAACAATTGTTACAGGAACTGGGCCTGGCTAATCCGGTGAAGAGAAGGACCAGGGGAGACAGGTTAGCAGTCTTCCAATATTTGAGGGAGGGGCTGCCCCAGAGAGGAGGAGGAAGGGGGTCAAGCTATTTTCTAAAGCGCCTGAAAGCCAGACAAGGAATAATGGATGGGAACTGAACAAGCAGAGATTCAGCCTGGAAATAAGGAGAAACTTTCTGACAGTGAGAACAATCAACCCATGGAACAGAAGTTGCCCTCGGAAGTTGTGGGTCCTTCATCCCTGGAGGCTTTCAAGAAGAGACTGGACTGCCATTTGTCAAAAATGGTGTAGGGTCTCCCGCTTGGACAGGAGGTTGGACTAGATGACCTACAAGGTCCCTTCCAACTCTGATTTATCTGTTAAACTGTTAATCCTAAAATGCGAAGAGATGTTCTCAAATGAAGAAAAACAGCACTACAATTCACAATTACCCCTATTCCTCCGTGGGGGCCCAGGAGGGCAAAGAGCAGGGGAGTTGTTAACCAGGGAAATGAGGGGTATTGAGGTCTTAAAAGGAAGGAAGACTCGGTCAGCTGGGAATTCGTGATGGGAGACTGCTGCGAGAAGAAGTTTTCCTTATAAAAGGTTGCAATGCATTTCATGGGTTCATTTTTATTTATTTTTATTTTTGGTAATGAAATCGTTGAAGAGGGGGGAAATTTCCGCTTCAGCCTGCAAGTAAGTGTATATTCTTACAATAAGAAAACAGACCGACATCTCAAGTTGGTGCCAAATGCTAAATATGCAACAGAAATTGTCTCGCCTAACTCAGGTTGGAAAGATGACATCAGATTTTTTTTTCATTGACCAGGTTTTAACAGAGGTCCAAAATATCCACAAGAAAGCTAATTTAGAGACTAACTAATCATCCTTAGACTCACCGTATGCTATGTTATGCTTGACTTACTGTCTTTCAGTATCTTTTTCATTTTGTATTTTTGTATTATACTTCCATTGTTCATTTTTATTCTTTTATTCCTTTGTTAGGTTTATGCTGTTTATCATTTCCCCCCCATTTTATTGTGGTCACCCTGAGTAGCCCCAGAGTGAGATGGGAGGCAAATAAATTGAACAAATAAACAAATGAATATCTTCCAGTTAGCTGTACGATGATGTGATGATAGTCTAGGGAAGAGAAAGACCAGGGGAGACAGCCTTCCAATATTTGAGGGGCTGCCCCAGAGAGGAGGAAGGAGTCAAGCTATTCTCCAAGGCACCTGAAGGCCAGACAAGGAATAATAATGGATGGAAACTGAACAAGGAGAGATTCAACCTGGAAATAAGGAGAACAATCAACCAATGGAACAGACATTTCCTTTGGAAGTTGTGGGAGCTTCATCACTTGAGACTTTCAAAAAGAGACTGGACTGCCCTCTGTCAGAAATGGTATAGGGTCTACCGCTTGGGCGGGGGGTTGGACTAGATGACCTACAAGGTCCCTTCCAACTCTGATGATCTGTTATCTGTTATCTGATAAAAGCAATTGCAAGGAAGGACCAGTAAAAATCAGCAGAATATTGTACATCCAATCCAAATTCCCAGAGATAATTTGCCAGGTGCTATTAAGCAAAAGAATGTTTTTTGAAGCATGATTGATCTCTCATCATTGGCCTTGTTTAGAGACCATTTAACAGATTGAATGGGATCAACCCATTTCCCAAATCTGGTCTTCTGTAGATGTTCTTCACTACAGCTCCTATCATCCAGCTACAGATAGGCTGATGTTGAAAAGCACACCTTATACAAAAGGTAGTCATTATAGAATACAAAAATTTTATCTACAAGACCTGCCAATAAAATAATTCTTCCCCACAAGTCAAGTCTCTAATTAATACCTTTTATTTAATCCAGTTTTATTGCATCTAGTTCTGGTCGCCAGAATATGAAAAAGATGCTGAGACTCTGGAAAGAGTGCAGAATAACAGAGTGGGAAGGGACCTTGGAGGTCTTCTAGTCCAGCCCCTTGCTCAAGCAGGAAGCCTTATGCCATTTCAGACAAATGGTTGTCCAATCTCTTCTTGAAAACCTTCAATGATGGAGCATCAACAACTTCTGGTGGCAAGCTGTTCCACTGGTTAATTGTTCTCGCTGTTAGGAAGTTTCTCCTTAGTTCTAGATTGGTTCTCTTCCTTGATCCATTGCTTCTTTTTAAATTTTTATTTATTTATTAACACCTTTTATATGGCCGTTCAACTCACTCATATGACGACTCTGGGCAACTTACAGAACTAAAACCCAATAAACTCTCAATCCCCTAGTGACAAGGTGTGGAGGCTCTGTAAAGGGTGCAGAGAAGAGCCACAAAGAGGATTAGGGAAAATATGAGGCTAAAACATATAAACAAAGGTTGCAGGAATTGGATATGTCTAATTTAATGAGAAGAAGGACCAGGGTGTGGCATGATAGCAGTCTTCCAATATTTGAGGAGCTCCTACAAAGATGAGGGGGTCAACCTATTTTGAAGTATTTGATACCACCAAAATCCTGAACAACACCACTTGGTCTTTTGAATACAATAAAATACATTTGCATTAAATCCTGTTAAATACATTAAAGCAATGATTCATCGGTGGAACCAGTGCGTTAGCTCTGAAGTGTTAGCTCCATTCCTGTTGATGTTTAGGAAATCCCACAAGATCAGTTAAATTTGGGGTTTCCAGAGAACTGGCAAATTTTTAAGATGGTTCCAGTATTGTGGTTACTGCAATTAATGTATTTAATCTCTCTGTTTGTATCTTTACTTTTTAATAATAATTTTCATAACAGTTGCTCCTGTTTTTATAATTACTGTTTTATATTATTATTTTTGTTGATTGTTGTACACCCCTGAGAGTCATTTCTATTGAGGTGTACACATTTGATCAATAGATTTATTTATGTTCATATTTAAGGAAAGGGATCAGCTAAAAACTAAGCAAAGATGTAGCTTCCAAGATGTGTCCTTGGGATCTTGAAGTTCCTGGGAATCTACTTAGGGATTAACTGAGGAAATATTAATAACACAGAGTTCTTAACTTTTCATAAACCTTTGAATCATAATCGATAATAATAATAATGGAGTTTTGTGCATGGACTGGTAGGAAAGTCTTTTAAAAGTTGACAAACTCACACAAGCAATCCATTTTTAAAAATAACTTTAAAAGGTTTTTTTCAAGTTTTAGGTCCAACTTTTGTTTTTGGTAGACATAATACTAACCAGTAACAGCTACATCAAGTTCTTCGATTTTTTTTTTTTTAATTGGGCAAAATCTGTTCCCCACCAGGGAACTGGATATGAAAGAAAGGTAACTAAAACAGTCAGAAAGCAAGAATGGGCCTTTCTAACAAAAGAAGTAGAAAAATACGAAAACCTAGAATCCTAGGGCTGGAAGGGACCTTGGAGATCATCTAGTCCAACCCCCAGCTTCAGGCAGAAGACTTGATACCATTTCGGATAAATGGCTGTCTAATCTCTTCTTTAAAACACCTCCAGTGTTGGAACTCCCACAACTTTCTTGTGGCAAGCTGTTCCACAGATTAATTGTTCTGACTGTCAAGAAATTTCTCCTTAGTTCTAGGCTGCCTCTCTTCTCGATTGGTTTCCATCTGTTGCTTCTTCAGGGGCTTTGGAGGATACGTTGACCCCCTCCTCTTCCTTGTAGCAGCCCCTTCAATATGGGGAGGCTGCTTTCATGTCTCGTCCTAGTCCTTCTTTGCATTTTAAGTTAGATAATATCGAGCGTGAACAAGTTAAACATGTGATTAATAAAGAATGCATCCAAAGAATCATAGAATCATAAGGTTGGAAGGGACCTTGGAGATCTCCTAGTCTAACCCCTTGTGTTAGGCATCCAGAAATTATCCATAATAATCTCCAGTTGATTTATTAGGAACAGCTCTGGTACGTCTATGGAAATTTCCAAAACTGAAACTCATTCCCAGCGTCTCACAAAGTCCACCCTATCTCCTCCCACTTACAACATTTCATAAATCACAAGAACCAATTAACTGCAGCTGGAATTTTTTAATGCGATATACTAAATAACCTTGAACTATTCAACTCCCTCACACCCTCCTCTTCTTCACATATATTCTTGTGACAGATGAATCTCAGCGCTGACACCTTGCTTGACTGAATAAAGGATTGAATAAAAAATTGAAAAGGCGTTGTAGTGTTGTAGTTCAGTGAAGAGCAACCAGGAGGATTAGGGGACTGGAGACTAAAACATATGATGAACGGTTGCAGGAACTGGGCATGGCTTGTCTAGGGAAGAGAAGGACCAGGGGAGACAGGAGAGCATCTTCCAATATTTAAGAGGCTGCCTCAGAGAGGAGGAAGGGGTCAAGCTATTCTCCAAAGCCCTGGAAGGCCAGATAATGGAAACTGAACAAGGAGAGATTCAACCTGGAAATAAGGAGAAACTTTCTGACAGTGAGAACAATCCACCCATGGAACAGAAGTTGCCCTTGGAAGTTGTGGGAGCTTCATCATTGGAGGCTTTCAAGAAGAGACTGGACTCCCATCTGTCAGAAATGGGGTAGGGTCTCCTGCTTGGGTGGGGGGTTGGACTAGATGACCTACAAGGTCCCTTCCAACTCTGATTATCTGTTATCTGAGCTAAAGTAACCAAGGAATTACCTGAACATTTGATTCATACGCTGCCCGTGGCTCTGGGAAAAAATTATTTTTTCTCAGTTCTCTAGATGAGAGGAAGCAGAGTTTTTTTAGTTTTGTTTTGTTTTTTTCCTTGCTCAGAAACCTTGTTAAAATAAAACCCATCCATATCTTCAAATATATCCCCCCCTGCGTGGAGGCTCAGTCTCGTGGGAGTTGGTTCAGTTGCAGCCAAACTGCACAAATAGTATTTTAGCCTGTCTTCGTTTCAGCTGATGGCCCCTGCATAACAATTTACATTCTCTCTCTCTCTCTCTCTCCTTTTCCTGTGCAACGCTGGAACAAAATGACTTGCAGGAAGAAGCTTGGGAGAGATAAACTATCAGGAGATCAGGAATAGTGACCATTTCCCCCCATGCATTCATATTAGAGTCACTTGGCTACAAAGCTACATAAATAAATGCAGGATAGAAAATAGAATAGAACAGAACAGAATACTTTATTAGCCAAGTGTGATTGGACACACACTTTTTTTATTTTATTTATTATTTTATTGTTTGCATGCTTGTGTAACTATTTTTCTACACACGCATGCCCAAGATTAACTAATTTAAAATGAACAAGAATCCACTGCTCCCGTGACCATAATTCTTGGAATATCTTGCCCCGAAACATAAACCTAAAATAGAGATGTGTACTTATTTATTTATTTATTTATTACATTTTTATATGCCACACATCTGGCCAATAAGGCAACTCTGGACATCTTATAAACAGGTAAATATAAAAGCAATTAAAATTGTTGATTTATATTAATTGAGAGAGAGAGAGAGAGAGAGAGAGAGAGAGAGAGAGAGAGAGAGAGAGAGAGAGAGAGAGAGAGAGAAAGAAAGAAAGAAAGAAAGAAAGAAAGAAAGAAAGAAAGAAAGAAAGAAAGAAAGAAAGAGAATACATACATAAGTACTACATAATAACAAAATATATAATAATTCTTATAATAATTCTCCTGTATTTCGTTTTTATGCTTTCCACATTTGAGTCTCCTATCCATAAGTATGAAGGGCAGTCTTTATTTGATTTTAATAGATATTAATGCATAAATAAACCTGTAAGAAAAAAAAATCTACCTTTCCCCCCAATGGAACTTTTTGCTCAAACTCAATGTCAGGGTTCCGATGGATGCTCTAATAATTAAACCATGAGCCTCGAGCCAAGTTTCCAAAGAAATCCAGTTATTTATTAGGAGCAACATGTCAGCAGGCACCCAAATGAAGTCAGCGCTGCCTGACATAATTTACAGCCCACCTATGACCCTGTTTCCACACACATACCCAGGACGCGTCATAAATCACATTCTCCAACGGAGCACTTTCCCAGGCTGTAGAAATCACACCTCTCCGGTTGGTCCCCGGTAGCCTGGGATACAACCTGGAAGAAGGTATGTGTGGAATGTGCTTCTGGTTACGTAGCTGCCACGCTGCTCCATCAGTTTCCCACCCTGCTTATGGCAACTCGAGAGTAGGCTGGGAAGGCTTTACAAGTTGACACTCAGTGCATTTATGTCTATACTACTGCACCAACAATCTGCGTGTTATTACTAGTGCTTGGCTTAAGACCAGGTTACCTGAAGGACCAGTTTCCCACCCACCCCAGTTACATCCACCTAAACCCACCAGAGCAGAGAGCCAGGGGATGTTAGGGCTCCCCTCTCTTAAGGAGGTCCATCTGGTGGGATCCAGGAGAAGGGCCTCCTTTGTGATGGCTCCCTCCCGATGGAACAGCCTCCCAGCAGAGAGTGGGCCTCATTTTGACACGCTTTCTCAAGGCCCTGAAGAGGTGCTTTGGCCAATGGGCCTGGAGACCCCATGGGGACACAGAGCCCATCCAATGGTTGGTTGGATTGTCGTCACCAGGAAATTGGGAGTTCATTGAGTTTGGTGGTGGCGCTTTATTTTTGTGCTCATCGTGAGGGAGTTGGGCGGCCCTATAAAGGTTCTTAATAAATAAACATTTAAAAAGAAGCAATGGATCAAAGGAGAGAATCGACCTGGAGGTAAAGAGACATTTCATGACAGTGGAAACAATTAATCGGTGGGACGGTTTGCCCCCAGAAATTGTGGGCGCTCCATCCCTGGAAGTTTTCAAGAGGACATTGGAGAGCTATTGGTCTGAAATGGTAGAAGGCTTCCTGCTCGAGAAGGGGGTTGATCTAGATGACCTCCAAGGTCCCTTCCAACTCTGTTATTCTTCCTCCCTCCCCCCCCCCCCCCCCCCCCCCCCCCTTCCTTCCTTCCTTCCTTCCTTCCTTCCTTCCTTCCTTCCTTCCTTCCTTCCTTCCCACTGGAGGTTTTTCAGAAGAGGCTGGATGGACAGCCATTGGTCTGGAATGGCCTTGGGTCTCCTGCTTGAGCAGCGGGTTGGACTAGAAGACCTCCAAGGTCTCTTCCGACTCTGTTATTCTGTTTTAAAAAATAGACAGGAACACACGTGCGTTCCAGAACATCTAGCGTAGCCAAGTCATTTGAGAGATGCCAAAAAAAAATGTGTCCTATGGCTGTTGCAAGCTGCCTCAAGATTCTGGAGAAGAAAGTGATCATTAAGATGATGACAAATGAGAATAAACTCAAGCAGCCCAATGATGAGAAGGACTTTGCAGGTGTATTTATCATGGGCAAAGCTGACACTCTCCTCTCCTGTGATGCCCCTGTTGGAATCTGAGTCGGAGGGGGAGGCCGAGCAGCTGACAGGAAGTGGGAGTGTAGCTCCTTTGGCTGTGGAGGAAACTGGGGAAGGGCAAAGTCTGGCTGGGCTGAGCAGGGGACAGGTAGAACAAGGGAGAGGGAGTTCAGAGGACGATCCAAGCCCACCCCCTCTTTGTCCTAGGGCACGCAGGGAGGAACAGAGAAGGGAGCAACAAGAGTTGTATGGCTTATGGAGGAGGAAAGGGCCCTGATTCCCTTCATTTGCTGCAGCTGGGAACACAGTGTTTAAAAAGGGGAGTTTGCACACAGCAGCTTGCTGGGAGCAAATCATGTATTATCTTGTTTTGTTGAGGCTTATCTGGGTTCCTGGCATCTTCCCAACAGCATGTGTTTTGTTGCCCTTTCAAGTCTGCAATTCCTTCTCCTGCCCTGTCCAGTTAATTGCTGCAGCGCGGTTTGTGTGGATTTTTATTTACAGTTTGTATGTACTTTGTTTTCGGACTGAATTTTCTCCACTCAAAGGCTGTTCCTGGGGGGCGGAAAATTTCTCCAGCCGAAAGTAACTGGGCATTGGGGGCAAAGTTGGAGGTATTAAAGGGACTTTTCTTACTTATGTGACTGTGTTGCCTTTGTGCCACACCTCTTTTGGGTCATCACATCTCCTTTTTCATTTACTAGACCGCCCGCCCCCTTCAGCCTTTCACAAAATGGAGACTTGCAACTTCACGGGTGGTTCAGTTGCATCCTTCTGGCTTGTCGGCTTCCCCAGCCTCCAGGACCACCAGTTCACCCTCTTTTTCATCTTCCTCATCTTCTATCTGCTCATCCTTTCTAGCAACGTCACCATCATCGTGGCCGTGGCCACCGACCCCAAACTCCACAAGCCCATGTACTTCTTCCTGACCAATCTTTCCACCCTGGACATCCTGCTGACCACCATCACCATCCCCCGAATGCTGGCCATGTTCTTGATCCAGGCCAAGTCGGTCTCCTCTAAGGGATGCTTCTTGCAGATGTACTTCTTCCACGGGCTGGCAGTGACGGAGACCTTTCTCCTGGTGGTGATGTCCTACGACCGCTACGAGGCGGTCTGCCACCCCTTGCACTACGCCGCCCGAATGACCAAGCAGAAGAACCTACGGCTGGCTGCGGGAGCTTGGTTCTCTGCGCTGCTGGTCCCCATCCAACCGGTCGTCCAGTCATCTCGGCTGACCTTCGGCAAGACACCCAAGGTCAACCACTGCTTCTGCGACCACTTGGCGGTGGTCCAGGCCGCGTGCCAAAACACCGACACCACGTTCCAGAGTTTCCTGGGTTTCACCATTTCTATGACCGTCGCCTTCGGTCCTCTGCTGCTTGTGGTCATCTCCTATGCCTGCATCATGGTCTCGGTCTTGCAGATCAAGTCCAAGGAAGGCCGCAGGAGGACCTTCTCCACTTGCTTCTCCCATCTGGTGGTGGTCATCACGTACTATTTCTCCATTGCTCTGGCCTTTCTCGCCTACCGCATCGAGATGCCCAGCGACATCCACATTCTGAGCGACATGACCTTTGCCATTTTAACTCCTTTGGTCAACCCTCTCATTTACACCCTGAGGAACAGGGACATCAAGAGGGCAGTGAGACAGCTGGCATCCTCAAAAGTCTTCTCCATGCAAAAAGAGAGGCTCCGCTTAGACCAAGTGAGGTCCAAGGAGATATTTTAATTAATGTGGGTTTTCTATTAGTGGAGCCCTTTAATTTAAATTCTATTTCTGCATACCAAATTACATTCACTCCAGGACTTCGTTGCTGTTTTTTGTGCCCATGGTGCTGTATTGGCCTGATAGGGAATCATAATTTCAGCCAGATATTATTTGTGAATCGAAAAGAATTGTTTTATATTTGATAATAAGCCTAAATTGAAGACATCAGGATAAATCCTGCAAGAATCTGGGCATTGCAGTTAGAAAAAGTCAAGCACGGACAAATTTAAAAAAGTATATTAATAAAGAATGCATCCAAAGAATCATAGGGACCTTGGAGGTCTTCTAGTCCAACCCCTTGCTCAGACAAGAGACCCTATACCAGTTGACATCAATGGTTGTCTAATCTCTTCTTGAAAACCTGCAGGGTTGAAGCACCCAAAACTTCTGGAGGGAAATCATTCCAATTGTTCTCACTGTCAGAAGATTTCTCCTTATTTCTAGGTTCCTTCTCTCCTTGGTTGGTTTCCATCCATTGATTCTTCTCCAGCCTTCTGGTGCTTTGGAGAATACATTAAATCCACTCCTCTTCTTTGTGGCAGCCCCTCAAATATTGGAAGACTGCTATCCTGTCAGTCCCCTGGGCTGGTCCTTCTCTTCATTAAAGCAGACAATTCCTGCAACCGTTCGTCATATGGTTTAGCCTCCAGAGAACTAAATGAGAACTCAAGACAACATTTAAGGGTGGAAATACCCTCAAAAGCATCAATTCCTGGACTGGACTCGTGATTCAATGCACAGCTTGAATTATTAACTGAATGCAAGCTGAACTGGACAGACTGACTCGAGAGACAAAAAGTTAATCACTATTTGCTACGGAGATGGCCATTTCAGGGGTTCCTGAAATGGCACCTTTGAGACAATCAAAATAGTCAGCCAAGAATAATATGGTGGACTTACTGGAACTCTTGGGTTTAGGAAAGACATGGACCATTATTGGAGAAGCACCGAGAAGAATTCTTCATTAAAACGTATTTTTGCACCCTCCTAAAGTTATTGTGTTCTTGGAAGAACTGATTATATATGTCATGCCCCTGTCGGAGTCTGAATCCAAGGAGGAAGACAAACAGCCGACAGGGAGAAGGGAGTGTGGCTCCATTGGCTGTGGAGGGAACTGGGGGAAGGGCAAAGTCTGGCAGGGCAGAGCAGGGAAAAGGGAGAACAAGGGTGATGGAGTTCAGAGGAAGAGCCAGGCCCACCCTGTCTTCATCCTAGGGCACACAGGGAGGAACGGAGAAGGGAGCAACGTGGGTTGCGTGGTTTATGGGGGAGGGAAGGGCCCTGATTCCCTTCATTAGGCACAGCTGGGAAGGGAGTTTAAAAGAGATGCAAGCTGAGAGTGGCAGCTGCTGGGAGCAAACGTGAGTTTATCTTGTGTTGACTTTGGTTATCTGTGTTCCAATAACCATGTTATTGTCTTGTCTTCACATCTGGAATTCTTGCTCCTGCCCTACCGGACTAATTACCTCATTTGCCTTGTTTGGACTTATAGTTACAGTTTTTGTTGACTATGTTTTGGACTTGATTCCCTTCAGCCGAAGGCTGTTCCTGGGAGAGTTTTTCTCCAGCCCGGAAGGTAACCAGGACAGTGGGGGGCAAATTTGGAGCTAATAAAGGGACTCCTACTGATTATCTGACTGGGTTGTTTTTGTGCCACGCCCCCTTTGGGTCATCACAATATATATTAATCTGACTTTGATGTTTTAATAGTTTTGAATGTCCATATTTTGTTGGTGATATGCTTATTATATCAGAGATCCCCAAACCCACATCCATGGGCTGGCACCAGTCTGCAGCATGCCAGAAACTGGACTGCACAAACAAACTAAGACCCACCCCTGGGATGCAGGCAGCACACAAAACCAACTCCCTCCAACTTTTCCCCCTGGAAAAAACCTCTCTCCACGGAACTGGCCCCTGGTGCCCAAAAGGTTGTGAGACACCTCGAACCTACATCCAGCCTACGAACCCCTCGGAATCCAAACCAACCCCACAGCCAACCAGTGACGGCAACTGACCCACAACCAACCCACACATGCCCCTCCCAACCAGCCCTTCGTCCCTCAGTGACCCTCACCTGACATAAACCTCCCCATCACAAGAGTCATCACAAGACCCTCACCTGATGTGACCCACACCTGATCCATCACAAGACCAATGGACCATAGATGCAGACATTCCTTAGATTCCGCTGAACATGTTGCCTAGCCTGGTCACAAAACAGAAAGCAACCCACAAGCTTGGAGAATGAACCTCCGCCCTCAGCTGCTGTATTATTATTATTATTATTAATTATTATTATTATTATTCCTCCCATTCTCCGTCTCCTCCTCTCTGCAAACCCTGTCTCTTCTAGCAATGACTGTATTCCTTAGTTGAGTTATGAAATGAGAGGATCCCACAATCCTTTTCTTTCTCCTTCTCCTTCTCTTCCTTCTCCACCTCCTTCTTTTGCTTCTCCTTCCTCCCTTTTCCTTCCTCCTTCTCCTCCTCTAGCACTGATTATATTCCCTAGCTGAGTCATGAAATGAGAGCATACCAAGGACCCCACAATCCTTCTCTTCTTCCTTTTACCTTCCTCCTTCTCGTCTAGCACTGATGATATTCCCTAGTTGAGTCATGAAACGTCTCCAAGAAAACAAGCTGATGGAACACCAAGGACCCCACAATCTCCTTCTCCTTCTCCTCCCTCTCCTTCTCCTTCCTCCATTTTCCTCCCTCTTTTTCCCTTTCTCTTCTTACACTGATGACGTCCCCTACTTGGCTCCTGAAACGTCTGCAAGAAAACCACCAAGCTGAAAACAAAACCCTCATTTCAACCCCGAGTGACGAAATATTCTCCTTTATTGCCATTCACGGTTTCTAATGACTGGAAAAAAATGAAGGTTACTCACCTATCAGGAGCTCTGTGTAGCTTCTAACGTTGTCCCTACTCACATCTGGGGTTTAGGTAGTGAGGCAACAAGCATACATCTGGCTTTTTCGCCCCGGACTTCAAGCATTGCTCTCATCTCAGTCCTATAATTTTCGAACTTCTCCAGACCATCGATGAACGGAAGAGGTCCACTCAAGAGATCTGAGGAAATTATTTTCTTTTCTTGCAGGGCAGAACAAGTCCCTATTAACCAGGGAATCTCAGGAAAAGTCTGGATTTTCCCATTCGGGGTCTTCACTTCCTTAAGAGGAGAAAGAAAGACCAAGAGTGGCCTTGAAAAAGAAAACACAAGGGGGGAAAACCCATAATTACAATCAACACTTTTTCTCAACATTTATAAAAGTTCGCTAGGAATAAAGAAGTTGCAAAGAGGGTCCTCAACTTACAACGGTTCGTTTAGTGACCAACGTTACAACGGCAGTGGGAAAAAAGTGACTTAGGATGGATTTTTCACACTTACAACCGTTGCAACATCCCCATGGTCACGTGATCAACATTCAGACACCTTGGCAACTGGTTCGTATTTACAACGGTCGCAGTGTCCCAGGGTCAAGTGATTCCCTTTTGCGACCATCTGACAAGCAAAGTCAGTGGGGAAAGTCAGATTCACTTAACAATCATGTGACTAACTTAACAACTGCATGATTCGCTTAATAACTGTGGCAAAAAAATGGGGCAAAATTCCCTTAACAACCATCTTCCTGAACAATGGAAATTTGGGGTCCGTTGGGGTTGTAAGTCGAGGGCGGCTGCCTGTATATAAAATATAAGGCCTCTGTAGGCTTAAAAAATGAGTTGAGGGCGAATCGACAAACGCTGTTTTGAGAAAGCCAAGCTGAAGGAGTAAATAAATTCACATTAGCTGGGTGGTTTTGGGCCTGTCATTCTCGCTCAGCCCAGCGCAACGCTCATTGTTCTTGTTCTGGGGAAAACAGGAGGAGGAAAGTTGACCTCCTTGAGCGACTTGGAAAAATAATAAAGGCAGGATTCGAATTAAAAACAAGAGAGGGAGGGAGGGAGGGAAGGAAGGAAGGAAGGGAGAGAAAAACACGAAGGAAAAGAAAGGAAGGAAGATAGAAAGGAAGAAGAAAGGAAGGAAGGATAAAGGCAGGATTTGAATTAAATAAAAACAAGAAGGAAGGAAGGAAGGAAGGAAGGAAGGAAGGAAGGAAGGAAGGA
>NW_020717296.1:81397-91743 GCF_900518725.1 Notechis scutatus
AGAAGGCAGAGGAGAGGAGAGCAGTGGAAATCTATGGGCCGGTCCTTGGGACGGAAGAGCCACTGCTGCTAGCAAAGCCAGAACGGCTGCTTTAGCACTTCTAGCTTGCCAGTTGTCTCCAACTTATGAACCGGTCACTTAGCGGCCATTCGTAGTTACGACAAATCCGCCCCAAATCCGATCCAGATATGAAAAGTCCCAATGGCTGCTCCTCCCCCAGTGACGCGATCACATTGGGTACCCTTGGCGTCTGTCCCATATTTATGGGTCATTTTGGAAGCCCCAATGCTTACCAGTACAACCATTAGTCCTGCCTAAACAACTTCCACTGGCTTGATTCCAGCAAGGTGACCTGAACCAGAAGGGCAGCCGATACCTAGAATATTACGCCGTTGTTGACAAAAGCATGGTAAGTTTGTCACTGATCCTTGCAATTTATAGAACTGGAAATTACAGAATCACATGATGAGGGAATAGAAGGGGAACTTACCAAATTTGCAGGTGAGACTAAGCTGGCAGGAATAGCCAACACCCAAGAAGATAGGCTCAAGATCCAGATGGATCTCGACAGACAAGAAACCTGGGCCATATCTAACAAAAGGAAATTCAATGTAGAGAAAAGTAAAGTCCTACACTTAGGCAAGAAAAACTAAAAGGACCCATATAGACTGGGTGAAACCAGGCTCAATAGCAGGAACTGGGAGAGGGATCTTGGAGTCTTAGTGGACAACCAGCTAAATAGGAGCCAGCCGTGTGCAGCAGCCGCCAAAAAAGCCAATGCAATCCTAAGTTGCGTTAACAGAGGGATACAATCGAGATCAAGGGAGGTACTAATACCATTCTATAAAGCCTTAGTAAGATCACACCTAGAGTACTGCATCCAGTTTTGGTCACCACGTTATAAAAAAGATGTTGAGACTCTAGAAAAAGGGCAGAGAAGAGCAACCAGGATGATTTTAGGGGACTGGAGGCTAAAACATATGATGGACGGTTGCAGGAACTGGGCCTGGCTGGTCTAGGGAAGAGAAGGACCAGGGGAGACATGATAGAGGTCTTCCAATATTTGAGGGGCTACCCCAGAGAGGAGGGGGGGTCAAGCTATTTTCTAAAGCTCCTATAGGCCAGACAAGGAATAATGGATGGGAACTGATCAAGGAGAGATTCAACCTGAAAATAAGGAGAAACTTTCTGACAGGGAGAACAAACAACCCGTGGAACAGAAGTTGCCTTCAGAAGTTGTGGGAGCACCATCAGTTGAGACTTTCAAGAAGAGACTGGACTGCCATCTGTCAGAAATGGTGTAGGGTCTCCTGCTTGGGTGGGGTGGGGGTTGGACTAGATGATCTACAAGGTCCCTTTCAACTCTGATGATCTATTATCTACAGAATTGGACGGGACCTTGGAGGTCTACTAGTCCAACCCCCTGCCTAAGCAGGAGACTCTAGGCCTAGAACCTTTTCAGACAAAGAAGAGATTTGCCCAATCTCTTCTTGAAAACCTCCAGTAATGAAGCACCTCCAGCTTCTGGTGGCCAGCTGTTCCACTGGTTAATTGTTCTCACTGTCAGGAAATTCCTTCTTAGTTCCAGGTTGCTTCTCTCCTTGATGAGTTTTCACCCGTTGCTTCTTTTCTTGCATTGTGGTGCCTTGGAGAATGATTTGACCCCCCTCTTCTCTGGGGGAGCCCCTCTAATATCGGAAGGCTGCTATCATGTCAATGCAAATTCCTGCAACCGTATTCTTCATATGTTTTAGCCCCCAGTCCCCTAATCCTCTTTGTGACTCTTCTCTTCACTCTTTCCAGAGTCTGTTTTTGTCTAACTTTATATAATGGCAATATAAAAAGATGTGGGCCGTCCGAGATCTTTTATTTTTAAATTGGGGTCCAGTTGTGGTGTCAGGAAGGTGACCTGGACAGAGACAGATCTTAAGTCCATTAAGCAATCTACCCAAATGCAAGATCTTAGACGTGCAGGGAATGTTATTTATTTATTTAAATGAGTTATATGACCATCTACTTCACAGCAGTGGTGATAGATAGATAGATAGATAGATAGATAGATAGATAGATAGATAGATGAGATAGAGATGACATAGAGATGAGATAGAGAGAGAGAGAGATGAGATGGATGGATGGATAGATGGATGGATAGAAATAGATAGATACATAGATGATAGATAGAAAGAAAGAAGGAGGGAAGGAAAGAAAGAAAAAAAAAGAAAGAAAGAATAACTTTATTTTCACTTTGAAACGAACGTACGCTTATCAGGATAGATTAAAATAAAATTGTAGGCTAGAATTTCCCAACCATGGCAACTTGAAGATGGGTGGACTTCCCTTCCCAAGGCTGGCTGGGGGAATTCTGAGAATGGAAGTCCACCCATCTTTCAAGCTGCGAAGACTGAGAAAAACGGCTGTCGGCATTGCACAAGATTAAAACAGCCACCCTATCCCAATGCCGCTCATCCCCATCCGAGATGTGATCATCTCATTTTTTTTTATTAAAAGCTGCTCTAACCACACGCCTCTCACTAACCGTTTGACACAGTTAGGCCTGCGGGGAACAGCATGAACACGCCATGTAAATATTCGGCATAAAGCTGGCTGTTCTTTTCCTTCTCGTTCTCCCTAGTTTCTCCTCTATCGTGGCAACGAAACCACTCTGGTGTCGGTCGTTTTTCACATGATGCTCCACGTTTACACAGTGAGTAGTGGCTTGGCGTCCCTTAGAATCGAAGCCACCGCCGGGTTCCCCTTTTGCAATTGACTGGTGGGGAGTTTGTCAATGCCGACGGTGTTCAAGGGATGCTCCAGATGTTTCGGGATGGTACCCAAGCTGCCTATCGCTATCAGTACAGGCAGTCCTCGAGTTATGACCCCAAGGGAGCCCCAAAAATTCTCTTGGTCAGCGAGACAGTTGTTCAGTGAGTTTTGCCCTATTTTATTACTTTTCTTGTTTTCTAGCCATTGTTAAGGGAATTCCTGCAGTTGATAAGTTAGTTACGCGGTTGTTAAGCGACCGGCCACTCTCAATTCCTGCGACCGTTCTTCGTATGGTTTAGTCCCCAGGCCTTTAATCCTCCTACCCCGTTTCCCTGAAAATACGACCTACTTGATTTTTACATGTGCTGCCAATATAAGCCATACCCCCAAAATAAGCCCTAATTAAGATCCCCCCCCACTCCAGAATGGATGGGTAAAAATTAAACTAGGGTGGGGATGCGGGGGGGGGGGTGGAGCTGTCCTACTACTTCCCTTTGGGCAGGTGTAACCAGGCCTCACATACCACGACACCTGCCTTGCCAGCCCATTTCTTCTGCAGCCGGCAAGGCTGGCCAGGCTTTCCTGAAGGCCTCTGGAGCTGAGAATAAAGCTCTGGATCGATCCTGAGGTCTCTTATCGGCCGCAAAGGCCTTCAAGAAAGTCTTGCCGGCCACAGAAGAAGAAGTTCCGGAAGGCCTCGGACAGCGAAAAGGAGGCCAGGGGCAATGCGTGCAAGTGAGGTTAGTCAGTGGAGGACATCCCCCGAAAATAAGACCTGGTGCCTTTTTTGGAGGATATGGATATATATATATGTGTGTGTGTGTGTGTGTGTGTGTGTTTTCTGAGGTTCTTGCGGGTATTTGTATGTGGATCTTTGGTTATTCGGGTTTTCTCCCGCGTAGTAACTCTGAGAGTTACTCTGAGAAGCACAGAGCCGAAGACACAAGCCTGAAGATGATGAATGAGACTTCAGCGAAACGTTGCCTAGATACTTCCAATCTTACGTGGGAGAAAACCCGAATAACCAAAGATCCATATCTATATCTATATCTATATCTATATCTATATCTATATCTATATCTATCTATCTATTTATCTATCTATCTATCTATCTATCTATCTATCTATCTATCTATATAAGATAGGGTCTTATTTTTGGGAAAACACAGGTAGTTGCTCTTCTTCCAAAGTGTCAATATTTTTTTTATAATTTGTGGTGACCAAATCTGGATGCAGCATGACAGGTGTGGCCTTACTAAAGCTTTATAATGCGGGTTCCCCCCCCCCCCCAATTTTCTCTTTTCCTATCCTCAGATCTTCCTCCCGCTGGGCCTCCACGTTTATCTGGTCGGTATGGAGATCTGGATGGACAAAAATTACATCACCCTCCATCCTTACGACCTGTCTGTGAACTTGAACGTGTTTTATAAGTACGTCCGGTACAGTCTTCGGCATCGCGAGCATTTTGACCACGTGGGTTTAATGACGTAAGCATTCCCTCTCTCCCCTTGGGGGGGGGGGGAAATGACCAGGTGGGCTTGAATGAGCATTACCTGGTGGGGAGGAGGGGATTTTGGGGTTAGCAATGTGTCAGCTCGTAAAACATTCCTCTGCCTGTTTTCAAGTTGCCATAAACAATGTGGTGGGGAAATCTGAAAGGAGCAGTATGGCAGTTAAAACCAGAAGTACATTCCACGCTTATCTTACAAAGGTTGTAGCTAGGCTACCGGATCTTCTGCCTGGGAAAATCCTTCATTGGAGAGTGTGATTGATGACCCCCAGCCCATGAACATGTGTCATGCCCCTGTTCGAGTTTGACTCCGAGGGAGAGGAGGAACAGCCAACAGGGAGTGGGAGTGTGGTTCCGGAGGTTGTGGAGGAAACTGGGGAAGGGCACAGTCCGGCTGGGCATTCAGAGGAAGACCATCCCCTCTTCATCCTAGGGCACGCAGGGAGGAGAGGATAAGGGAGAAACGTGAATGGCATGGTCAATGGGGGAAGAAAGGGCCCTGATCCCCTTTTATGGGCTGCAGCTGGGAAGACTGGTTAAAAGGACAAACTGCGCATGGCCCAGTGCTGGAAGCAAAGCGTAAAATAATTCTAGTCTATCCGTTCTTATCTATGTTCTGGCATCCTTCCCAGTGTGTGTATTTCAAAATCTGTGGACGTCTTCAAGCCCTTATCCTGCCTTGTCTCCTTAATTGCTTCAGTGTGGTTTGTGTTGTTGTTTTTTCTATTTATAATTTATAGGTATTTTGAGTTTGAATGGCATTTCCTCCTTTTCGCAATTGTTTGTGGGGGAGTTTTTTTTTCTCCAGTCAATGATAATTGGGCCTTTGAAGCCAAGTTGAAGGAATTAAAGGGACTTCACCTGTTTTTGTGACTTTGTTTGCTTTTGTATCCCACCCTGGGACATCACAACGTGCTTCATTGGAGAATCTGATTTATGACACACCCAGAGGGGAGTGGAGAAGCAGGGTCACAGGGGACTGTCAATGACATATTCCAGAGTTGGCTTCATTTAGGTTAAAGCCGTCGTGTTGCTCCTAATAAATCTTTTGAATTCTTTTGAAAGCTTGGGCTGAGGGTCATGATTTAATTGCCAGAACCCTAACACAATGGCCACATGTTTTTATTTTATTATGTTTGTTTTTTTTATTTTTTTATTTTATTGTTATTACTATGCCACCATCACAAGCGATGACAGTGACAGGCAGGTTCCATTAAGGTCATAACTCTAGGACTACCTGTACAATACAACTGCAACAAATGGGAATTTGTTGCAACGGGCATAGCCCAACATTTCTTCACACCTGTCCTGGACTCTGTCTGTCCTTCCCCACACAGGATAGAAATATCCTATGGTTTGGGAAAGTGTGTATGTTTAAGAAGAGCAACAAACAAAGAAACAAACCTAGAATCGATAGCAAAAAAAATAAAATAATGTCCAGCCAATTCCTGACTTAAAAAAAATAATAATAATCTCAGCTCGTGCTCCGAGACCCATTCTTCATTTTGTATAGAGATAGACCAATATTCCTAAAATTGATGTAAGAAGATAAAGAGTAGAGGGGAAAAAACCCGGTCATGTATGGGAAGGTGGCACCACAAATAGATTTTCTGATGCCTACCCCTGTGCTGTCCCATGTGTGTACACACACACACACAGACATCTATGGTTTAGTGCAGAGTTCTCCGGCTTTGGCTACTTTAAGTCTGACGGGCTTCCACTCCCGCTTTTTTGGCTGCTGGCTCATGTCATGCACTACTAATCTGACTGGCCTCGGCTCCTGCTGCTTTTTTTCCCCTGCCCTACGTGTTATTGGATCAGGTACAGCAGGCAGTTCCTCCTCCTCGTCGAGCTTTCCCCACCTGAAGCCTCAGCGTTGTCCTGCTGCAGCTGGGCTTCTGTTGTGGCCTGCCAGCAGCTGACGGAGCTGGCAGCAGAGTCAGACAGTAGGGAGGAGGTTGAGGAAGAACCCGGGCCAGTCCTGGAGGCTGAGGAAGGCTCGGACGAGGGCTCTGCATCGGAGGCAGAGATCGAGCCAGGGCAGGCTGGCAGTCATCAGCTGCCTTCAGAGTTGGACAGCAGTGAGGCAGAGGAGCAGCTGGAGCCAGTTCCCAGCATGCACATGTGCAGAGCTGCCAAAAGGAAAAGAGCAATTACTAACTAAGGGTCGAGGTGGGAGTAAAGCCACAGGGAGACTGTGAATGGCCCCTCCCATAAGGATTAAAAGAGGAGCAAAAGGGGAGGGGGCTATTGCAGGAAACCATGCATTCGTTTGTTCGTTCCGTCATTGTGAAGATCTGTCTGTGCGTCCTAGAGACTCTGTGCTAAGGCCTTCCTTGTCAGCACTGTGTGTAGAAATATTTACCGGGCAGCTTTCCAACATAGATAAGGTCTGAGGCTGAGCTAATAATTATACCTTTGCAAGACTGTTTGCCAGGCCATTAAGGGGCTGAATGTGAATGCTGTCAGGGCTCCGAGAAAACCACCCCCATTCAAATCACAAGTCTCTAGCCACATCTCTCAGAGTTAAAAAATTGATTTATTAGGAACGGCCATGTTGGTGTTACCTGGGTGCAGCTGACGCTAAGACACATCATTCATTTCCCCCTTGACTCTCTGGTCTTCCCCCCCGCCCCCTGGATGTATATTCTCCAATGGGACACATCCATAGCCAAGAGTCATCCATCATGCTCTCCAGTAATAATCTTGCGCGCCAACAGCTTCGGCTGCCTACCAATTATCTGAAGCATTTAAGGAATGCACTGCTTCTCCCTACTCCTTTTCTGCTGGCAACTAAAAAGATGAAAGAAGTATTTTTTTTTTTTAGTTGACAAATGCAATAAATTCTCATTCGTTTAAGAAAAGAGGTTTTGCCGGGACGCTGAGTTGGCTTAGTGCTTTTTGGGGGAAGCCGAGGACAGAACAGCTTCAGATAAATCGCTCTCAGCCAGATGCTCGGAGCCATTGATCAGCTCCTTTCCAGATGTGCCCGGAACGGGTTCACCTTCTGGAGAGATAACTGGGGAAACATTCGGGGGGGAGTCATCGCGACCACCAACTTCTTTCTTCATATTTTCCCTGGGGGGAAAAAATAACTTCCTTTCTGTGGTGTTTTAGGGCGACTGGGAATCTTCCTGGACTTTCGTGGGGAGAACGATTTTGTCATCCCTCTCACGTCTCCGTGAGCGTCATCCAGGTGAGGGTTTCTCCATCTCCGATACCTTTTGCACCTATTTGTACCCGAGTCCGTTAATGCGGGTGCCAGAGCAGTTCAAATGAACCCAGGGTTGTGTGAACTTAACGGCAGTGTTCCAGTGTTTGAGGGGCTGCTCCAAAGCAGAGAGAGGGGGTCAAGCTATTCTCCAAAGCCCCTGAAGAAGGCAGGAGAAGAAGCAACGGGTGGAAACTCATCAAGGAGAGAAGCAACCTGGAACTAAGGAGAAACTTCCAGACAATGAGGACAATTAACCAGGGGAACTACTTGCCACCAGAAGTTGTGGATGCTCCAACACTGGGGGGTTTTAAGAAGAGACTGGACAGCCCCTTGTCTGGAATGGTATATTATTGCCTTCTGGTGCTTTGGAAAATAAGGTGACCCCCTCCTCTTTGTGTCAACTTCTCAAATACTGGAACCCAGGTAGTCCTCAATTTACAACAGTTCTGTCAGTGTCGCAGGAAACTTCCTCTCCAACCGATAACTCCAAGACAGGAATCTTCTCAAAAGTTTTTTTTATTTTGGATTGAAAACTGACCCATCCCCCACAAGCAGTTACGAAAAGGAGGAAATGCCGTTTAAAACTAAAAATGCTTATATATTATAAAGAGCAAACACAACACAAACTACACTGAAGCAATTAAGGGAACCAGGCAAGATAAGGGCTTGAAGACGTCCACAGATATCGGAACACACACTGGGAAGGACGCCAAACTCAGAGATATTTTCACGCATTGTTTCCAGCACTGGCCCATACGCATGTCTGTCCTCTTATGCAGTTGTCACAGCTGCAGCCCATGAAGGGGATCAAGGCCCTTTCCTCCCCCGTAGACCATGCCATTCACGTTTCTCCCTTATCCTCTCCTCCCTGTGTGCCCTAGGATGGAGACGGGATGGGCCTGGGTCCTCCTCTGACTGCCCAGCCAGCCTCTGTCCTTCCCCAGCCTCCTCCACAACCTCCGGAGCCACACTCCCACTCCCTGTCGGCTGTTCCTCCTCCTCTCCCTCGGAGTCAGTCTCCAACAGGGGCATGGCACCTCCTGGCAAGCAAAGTCAACGGGAGAAGCCGGATTCACTTAACCACCGTGTTACTAACTGAGTAATTTTAATGATTCACTTAGCAACGGTGGCCAGAAAGGTCGTTTAAAAAGGGGGCAAAACTCACTTAGCAGCCTAAACGGTGGACACAACTGAGGTCTTAATTTAAGGATTGTGTGTACAATGGATTGGAGCATTTACACGTATGTCATTGGCACGCATGTGATTTAAACACACATGTGCAGCCCCCTCACCACCCGGGGATGGGTAGGTGTAGACTGACAGTACTAACTTGTCAACTGCAGGGATTTACTTAACAACAGTGGCAACAAAGTTCGTAAAAAGGGGCAAACCCATTTAACAAATATTTCATTCAGCAACACAAATTTTGGGCTCAACTTTGGCCGTAATTCGAGGACTACCTGTCCTTCTTTTCTCTAAACCCAAATCCCGCAACCCTTCTTCGTATATTTTGTCTCCAGGCCTTTAAATTAAATTATACGGGCAGTCCTCGACTTACAATCGTTTATGGAGTGACCAAAGTTACAACGGAAACTGAAAAAAAGGGACTTACGACCGTTTTTCACACTTACGACCGTTGCAGCCTCCCCAGTGATCCAAATTCAGGCGCTTGGCCACTGAGTTTCATATATATGACGGTCGCAGCATCCCAGGGTCACGCAATTCCCCTTTGGCGACCTTCTGACGGGCAGCGTCAAGGGGGGGAAAGCCAGATTTGCTTAACGACTGTGTGACCCGCTTAGCAACCGCCGCGGCATGAAAAGTCATAAAGTGGGGCAAAACTCACTGTCCCACTGAGCGACAGGCATCTGGGGCTCCATTGGGGTCGTAAGTCGAGGCCTACCTGTATTTACCGACGCCTTTGCCTCCCCAAACTCTTGTCTCGCGGCGTATAGATACGTAAAAACCCTCGACTCGATGCCGAAACCCTCGCCCACCAGCTGGGTCATTCCCTGGGCTTCACGCACGACGACGCAGCCACGAACTTAGCCAGAAAATGCGACTGCAACTGCACGGTGTTTGGCAGCTGTTTGATGCTCACTTCGGGCCCGGCGTAAGTTGTCCCCTGGCGTCTCATTCTTCTTAGATGTTGTTGGGTCCCCAGTCCGCGGTGGGATTCAATTTTTTTTTTACTAGCGGTTCTGTGGGCGTGGCTTGGTGGGCGTGGCTTGGTGGGCGTGGCAGGGGAAGGTTACTGCAAAATCCCTGTCACGACTCCAATAAAGAACGGACCGGAGCCAAGACAGCCAGGATGTGATAACAACCATATTCTTTCACTTGCCTAGCGTGGCCACGTGGACGCTAGAATGAATATTCGTCAAATAACTAACATCGGCTTCCTGACAAGGAGCGGTGTAAATAATAATGATTCATGGCTGGATGTCAAGGGGGTGATGTTGTAATAATGATAAGAAATACATGAGGGTACATGGGCTGGTCGAGCAGTTACCACGTTTCTTTAATTTAAGGATGCCGGATGTTAGGCAGTCAAGCCAGATGGAAGGTGGTTATAGTAATTATGTCGTTATCCAAAGTATAACATGTATAAAGACAGCTCTGGGTTGCAACGAAAGCCCTGAGCTGACTTTAAACATAATTTGATCGCTGTTACCTGTTGTTGTGGTGTGGAAGACGAATAAAAAACTTCACTAAAGCTACAGGAGTGAGTTGATATCTTCTCGTTCACCCCCTCCATCTCGCACGAACAGCTGACAATCCCCATTCCCTCCCCACCCCACTAACCTGCTTTCCAGCTCCGTTCTCCTGTGCAGGGCAACCAAAGAAGACCCAGCCGATCAG
>NW_020717297.1:102135-116735 GCF_900518725.1 Notechis scutatus
AAGAAAGAAGCAGGGAGGGAAAGAGAAAAGGAGAAGGAGGAAGGAAGAAGGAGGAGGAAGAAAAAAGACAGAGGAAGAGAAGGAGGGGAGGAGAGAAAGGAAGAAGCAGGGAAGGAAAAACAAAAGGAGAAGGAGGAAGGAGGAAGAAAAAAGATGGAGAAAGAGAAAGGGAAGAGGGGAAGGAAGTGGAAGGAAAAGAGAGGTGAGGAAGAAAAGAAGGGGAAAAAAGAAGAAAAAGAAAGGAAGGAAGGGTGAAGAAGAAAGAGGAGGACAAGGAGGAAGGAGGGGAAGTGGAAGAAAGAAGGAGAAAGGCAGACTGGAGAAGGGGGAAAAAAGAGGGGGGAAGAAACGCAGGAAGGTAGGAAACAGAAGGAACTCTTGTTGCTTAATTCAGAGTTCAACAGATCTGATCTAATTACCCAAAAATCACTCCAATTTGAAAGAGCCATTTCTCCCAGGAACTAAAGACCTCATCTCTGACCTAAACTTTTTTGGAGACTAAAGAGAATCATATTTTAGGGCAATGAGCAGCCTGGAGGACTTTTCCATTTTTAAAATTATTATTAAATGCATATGTAAACATATGTGAGAGCTGCACCGTTGCATCCCACTAATTTTTCTCTTGGTAGCTTTCCCAAAGACGCTGCACGATTGGCTTCGTTTAGGAAGGATAAAACTCTGAAGAATTCAGAAAATCAATAGAATCAAGAAAGGGAGAGGGAAAGGGAGGAAAAGAAAGAAAGAAAGAAAGAAAGAAAGAAAGAAAGAAAGAAAGAAAGAAAAAGAAAGCAAAAATTCCACACACAGGGCATTAGAAAAGTGTGGTTAGATGCAGACAAATATCTGTGTTTCTTTGGGCATAAATTTAATTCCAAACCAGATTAAGGATTAGTTTGAAATCAGCACGTTTTTGTGTGTGTGTGGTGTGTGTGTGTGTGTGTGTGTGAATGAGTTCAACAAACTGGTGGTTGCATTTGCACAACCCACTTAACCTGAGATGTGTGTGCAGCTGTCCACTAGATGGGACCAGAGTCACCTAGATGTTTGCAGCCCAGATGTGGTGTGGCTCTACTAAACTTGTTCAGTGTCATTCCTGGTTTGTTTCTTTGTGGATAAGTGTGTTGTGGGATTCCACCACTCTGGATTAATTTATGGAGCAATTCAGTAAGCAGGTTAAAACAGACCCTGGTTGGCAAAGGTGCCAATTTTGGATTAGACAGACAACGACTCTGGTTAAAGCATCCATATTTAAATCTGATGGTCCCAAAAGTGCTTTTTCAAAAGGCAACTGGACTTTGTTTTTCCTTGAAGACATTTCACTTCCCATCCAAGAAGCTTCTTCAGTTCTGACTGAATGTGACCATGAAACTCCTTGAATGAGAAGCGACACGTCTTCAGGGAAAAACGAAGAGCGTTCAGTCAGAACTGAAGAAGCTTCTTGGATGAGAAGCGAAACGTCCTCAGGGAAAAATGAAGACCATTCAGTCAGAACTGAAGAACCTTCTTGGATGAGTAACTATAAGTCCAATCAAGGCAAAATGAGGAAATGAGTCAGACAGGGCAGGAGCAAGAATTCCAGACATAAAGGCACTGTAATAACTCAACACGGTTGGGAAGATGCCAGGAACGCATATAACCAAAGTCAACACAAGATAAACTCACGTTTGCTCCCAGCAGTTGCTGCACGCAGCCGGCATCTCTTTTAAACTCTCATTCCCAGGTGTGGCTAATGAAGGGAATCAGGGCCCTTTCCTCCCCCGTAAGCCACACAACCCACATTGCTCCATTCTCTGTTCCTCCATGCGTGTCCTAGGATGAAGAAGGGGGTGGGCCTGGGTCTTCCTCCGAATTCCCTCTCCCTTGTTCTACCTCTTCCCTGCTCTGCCCAGCCAGACTTTGCCCTTCCCCAGTTTCTTCCACAGCCAACGGAGCCACACTCCCACTCCCTGTCAGCTGTTCATCTTCCTCCTTGGATTCAGACTACGACAGGGGCATGACACCGTCTTCCAATATTTGAGGGGCTGCCTCCAAAGCACCAGAAGGCAGGACAAGAAAGAAGGGGGTGGAAATTCATCAAGGAGAAGCAACATAGAATGAAGGAGAAAATTCTTGACTGTGAAAACAATTAAATCAGCGGAACACCTTGCCACCAGAAGTCGTGGGTGCTCCAACGTTTGTCTGGAATGGTAGAGGGTCTCCTGCTTGAGCAGGGGGTCAGACTAGAAGACCTCCAAGGTCCTTTCCAATTTAAAAAAAAAACCTTTGTTGGGATTTCTCATTCAGGACCTTCGGTCACGAGCCTCATCAACCAATCTTTTCAACAAGCTGTTGACGCTTAATTTATGGGCTGGTCCGCAACCATCGTAACAACAGTGATGAGAACTCCTTCCCCCCCCATCCGCTGAAAACCTATTTGCATATAGATTAAAATACGGTCCGTTGGCCTGCTTCTGGATGGGCCCATTTAGCATCTTAATGGGGCCCGCTGTCAAAAAATCCGTGCCCTCAAATGAAAGCGGGTAAGTCATGCGTTGCTCGTCCAGAGGTTGGGCTTGGATAATGAAGGGGGCAAACCAGGTGGCCTGTGGAGCTGCTGCAGATGTTAGAAAACATCTGGAAAACGTGCACATCCATCGGCGGCGTTTTCGCACACGCGGCACCTTGGGCTGGCACCATCCAACGGAGCTCGGCTTTTGGTTTGAAATGTCCTTCGGCTTAGTCCCTGGCGATTAAGGGCACTGGAGTTTTTAAAAGAAGAAGTTGGACAGCCATTTTGTCTGAAACGTTGTAGGCAGGGGTGGGATTCAAAAATCCGGTTCGCTGCCCGGTTGCTGGATGGGCGTAGCCTACTGGAACTTCTGGGGGGGGCATTTTTTGCCTTCCCCACAGTCCGGAAGCTCCCTTCGGGCCTGTGGGAGGGAGAAAACGGCCTCCCTCGGGCTCCAGAGGCCCTCTGGAAGCCGAAACAGGCCCATTTCCAAACTTCCAGAATTTCCAGGAGGACCATTGTTTGTCTTCCCCACAGTCCGGAGGCTTCCCTCGGGCCTGTGGGAGGGTGAAAATGGCCTCCCCCAGGCTCCAGAGGCCCTTCGGAAGCCAGAAACAGGCCCATTTCCAAACTTCCGGAATTTCCAGGAGGACCATTGTTTGTCTTCCCCACAGTCCGGAGGCTTCCCTCGGGCTTCTGGGAGGGTGAAAATGGCCTCCCCCAGGCTCCAGAGGCCCTTCGGAAGCCAGAAACAGGCCCATTTCCAAACTTCCGGAACTTCCAGTTTGGCCATTTTTCACCCTCCCAGAGCCTCCACATGGACCCTGCACTTATCTGCATCCAAAATGAGCCACGTGGAGACTCCTGGGAGGGCCGGGCCGGGGTGGGGCCAGCCAGTCAGTTCAACTACTGGTTTGGCAGACCAAATGTAAATTTAACATCCGGCTCGCTTAAACCGGTCCAAACTGGCTGAATCCCACCCCTGGTTATAGGGCAGTTTGTTAGAGAGTGCACAGGTTTATCACATGTATCAACCAGGAGCAAGTATAGCCAACAGTGGTTTGTATTCAATCGTGGTTTTTATCTACAATAGGAATATAGGAATATTATACATACAGATGCTACAAGCAGGATCTGAAGAAACAGCCATTACAGCAGGGAATAATTTGATGGACTAACAAACACTCTAGCAAGCCTTCCTCTTATTAGACAGGCTCTTAAAGGGATAACAGCCAAAAAAAACAACCCTGCTGACTCATTCCCATCATTTCATTAGCTGGTCAGCTCTTAATTTATCACCTTGACAGCAGTGTTTCTCAACCTTGACAACTTTAAAATGTGGGGACTTCAACTCCCAGAATTCCCCAGCCAGCCATCTAATCGAGGAGAGAAGCAACCTGGAATTAAAGAGAAACTTCCTGACAATGAGAACAATTAACCAGTGGAACGACTTGCCACCATAAATTCTGGGTGCTCCAACACTGGAGGTTTTTAAGAAGAGATTGGACAGCCACTTGTCTGGAATGCTATAGGGTCTCCTGCTGGAGTAGGGGGGTTGGACTAGAAGACCTCCAAGGTCCCTTTTCCAGCTCAATTCTGATTCTGATTCATCCAATTTGATATTCAACGCATTTTGATATGAAATTTTTGTTCCGGTACTCATTGTTTGTTTGCTACTCAATGCATAAGCTAAGACATTCCAATACCAGCTGCCTTATGAGTCGCTACATTATTCCTCGTGGGAAATATTTGTTTGGTACTCATCGTTTCTGGTACAGTTAGTCCTCGACGTATGACCATAACTGAGCCCAAAATTTACCTTGCTACATGAGAAATTTATTCAGGGAGTTTTGCCCCATTTTACAACTTTTCTTGCCACTTTTGTTAAGTGAATCACTGCCCTTCTTAAGTTAGTAACATGGTTGTTAAGTCAGAACAGAACTGAAAAAGCTTCTTGTTTCAAACCCTTAATCTGGTTTGGAATTAAATTTACATCCAAAGAAACACAGGGATTTCTCTGCATCTCACCATACTTTTAAAAATTTTTCTCTCTCTCTCTCTTTCTCTCTCTTCTTCCTTTCTTTCCTTTCTTTCTTTCTCTCTCTCTTTCTCTCTCTTCTTTCTTTCTTTTTCTTTCTCTCTCTCTCTTCTTCCTTCCTTTCCTTCCTTCTTTTCTTTCTTTCTCTCTCTTCTTTCTTTTTCTTTCTCTCTCTCTTTCTCTCTCTCCCTTTCCTTTTTTCTTTCTCTCTCTCTCTTTCTCTGTTCTTTCTCTGTTCTTTCTTTTCTTTCTTTCCTTTTCTTTCTTTCTCTTTCTTCTTCCTTCCTTCCTTTTTTCTTTCTTTCTTTCTTTCTCTTTCTTTCTTTCTCTTTTTCTCTCTGTCTTCTTCCTTCCTTTCTTTCTTTTCCTTTCTCTCTCTCTTCTTTCTTTCTTTCTTTCTTTCTTTCTTTCTTTCTTTGTTTTTCTTTCTCTTCTTTCTTTCTTTCTTTCTTTCTTTCTTTCTTTCTTTCTTTCTTTCTTTCTTTCTTCCTTCCTTCCTTCCTTCCTTCCTTCCTTCCTTCCTTCTTTCCTTCCTTCCTTCCTTTCTTTCCTTCTTTCTCTTTCTTTCTTTTCAATCCAAGAAGCAAAACCTCTTCAAGGAAAAAAACTGGTGACTTTTGAAAGAGCACTTTTGGGATAACCAATGATCTGGATGACTGAAAATCTCCACACACTTTTGGGAATTCCATGCCTAGAGGATTTTGCTTCCTGATCTGTCCTCCTCAAAGGGCTGAAAATTGAGTCTGAAAATTGAAAATATGAGCCAGCAATGTATGGCAGCAGCCAAAAAAAAGCTAATACCGTCCTTGGTGGTATAAACAGAGGTACCGAATCAAAATCACGTGAAGTATTGTAGTACAGCTTTATAAAGCCTTGGTAAGGGCCTACTTGGAATACCGCAACCAGTTTTGGTTACCACATTACAAAAAAGATGTTGAGACTTTGGAAAAAGTGCAGGGGAGAGCAACCAAGAGGATTAAGGGCCTGGAGATAAAATAAAATAAAATAGGAAGAACAGTTGCAGGAATTGGATATGGCTAGTCTAGAGAAAAGAAGGACTAGTTTAGTTTAGTTTACTTTATTGTCATTGCTCCTCGTACAACGAAATCAAACGCCATCTTCAGTGCACATCATGACCATGAAAATAAACACAAACACACATCCTTCACACTCCACACCTTGAATGGAAAACCCCTGATATTGCATTAATGTTGCATTATACAGTAGAATTCAACAGAGCTACTGCCCTTATTGTCTCCACACCATGGAGGTTTTTAAAAAGTTAAACACTGTTTAAAGTTTTCTTTTTTTAAAAAAAGTTATTAAGAGTTTTTAAGACTGGACCACCTCTTGTCTGAAATTTTATAGGGTCTCCTGCTAGGATGGGAAGTTGGATTCCGAGGTCCCTTCCAACCCTATACTGATTGATTGTCTGAATTCCTGGAGACCAGGCCAGCTAGACATCTAACATCCTTTCTATATCCTTTGGGAATTTAAGATGCTGCTAACTGGGCACGATACCGCAGACTGAATTATTTAAAAGTCGGTTGCTATGGCTTGCTGGCCCTGCGATGGTTGCTGGTATTCGATTCCCCGTTGTGCATTGGTTAAGTGGTTGCTGAAAAGTATTCAGTTAATTAAAAGCCAAGTGTTGAAAGAGAGATTTGCTGATCTGGCTTAATAATTGGCCCAAAACGTCCAGGGGACTCAGAGTTGAAAAATGTGAAAGCTCAAAGAAAAGAAAAAAAAACAGCGAAGAAGGAAAACCCCAGGAAGGTGCAAGACCTGAAAAAAATTGGAATTTCAGCTGGTTTTCGGCAGGAGGATCTTAGGAATTTGGTGGTGGACCCCCTGTAAATCGTTATCCCCTCAAACTTTTGTATGAAGCAAAAGAAATCAGGAGAGAGGAGACGACTTATGGATTAAGGCAGGAGATGTCTTCTAGAAGGGGAAGCGGGAGAAGGATTTATTTTCATACCAGAAAGTAGACTGAAGAGCCAAAACTTCATGGCGCTTTGGAAGAAGACCAGGGGTGACTTGATAAGGGAAGGATAAGGGAAGCTGAAATGCCACCATGTTCCAGTACCACAGTGAGATGGGCATCCATGAGAGAGATCAGAAAAAATGGGCGCTGATCCGAAATGTCAACCAAGCGCTGAAAGTCCATCCGCTTTTGTCGGTAAGAGAAAGTTGAGTCTTGGGTTGTTGTTGTTGTTTTTTTGAGAAATAGAGAGCTGCCCGTCCTTTGCACGCTTTATTTGGAAGGAAGACGGCGTAAAGGAGGTGTTACTTACTTCTGTGTAAGCTTGGAGAATAATTGGGGAAACAAAGGGTGCATTGAAGGGTCTTCTGGGGTGATGGTAGTTTTTTTTTTTTTCCCCAAGCGAGGACTTTTTAAGCGAGGCACGGTGGCATCTCCTTAGCTTCTGAGCTGGTTGGAAAGAGGCTTGAAGTATCTGCCGTTTTTCATAATCTTTGAAAGTATTTGTTGATGTGTTAAGAATGAGCTCCGTGACTTGAAATGGAATGTCTCAAATCTTGAGAGAGAGAGAGAGAGGGAGAGAGAGAGAGAGAGAGAGAGGGAGAGGGAGAAAGGGAGAAAGGGAAAAGAGAAGGAGAGAAAAAGAGAATGATATAGAAAGAGAAAAGAGAAGAAAAAGAGAGAGAGAGAGAGAGAGAGAAAAGAAAAGGAGTAAGAGAGAGAGAAAAGAGAAACAAAAGGAAAGGGAGAGAAGGGGAAAGAAAGAGAAAAGAGGAGAGAGAAACAAAGAGAAAAGAGGAGAGAGAAACAAAAAGAGGAGAAACAGAAAGGGAGGGAAAGAGAAAGAAAGAAAAAAGGAGAAAGAGAAAATAGAAAGAGAAGGAAAGAGAGAGAAGGGGAAAGAAAGAGAAGAGAGAGAGAAACAGAGAAAAGAGGAGAGAGAATGAGAGAAAGAAAAGAGAGAAAATAGAAGGAGAAAGAGAAATGGAAGGAAAGAAAAAGAAAGAGAGAAAGAGAAACAGAAGGAAAGGGAAAGAAGGGGAAAGAAAGAAAAGAGGAGAGAGAAACAGAGAAAATAGAAAGAGAATGAGAATGAGAGAAAGAAAAGAGGAGAGAGATAAAATAGAAAGAGAAACAGAAGGAGAGAAAGATAGAAAAGAGGGAGAAAGAGAAAAGAGAGAAAGAAAGAGAGGAAAGATAAGGAGAGAAACAAGGAGAAAGAGAGAGAGAGTCAATGCAATATTTTCAGTTTCTCTGCTTTTATAGTATCAGGGGGCTGGGAGAGTCCCTTGAGACCATCAATTCAACCCTTTTTCAGAATGTAGATTAAAGACTGCCCAGAATTTTCAGGGAGTTGGCTGGTTTTAATTAACATAATAAATAAATTAAAACCACCCAACCAAATAAGTAAAGCCTGGTTGAAAAATGGCTGTCCAGTTTTACTTGAACCTACCTAATAAAAGGGAAACGAACGGGTGAGTGAATAGGTGATTCTGCTGTCAAATTACTTTTAATATTTAACATATTTTTCTAGCAATCAATCCACCTCTGTCTTTCCGTACCTGAATTTTTTTTTCTTTTTGCATCTTGCAAATCAAAAGGGCTGAGAAGAGGCCTCAATCGTTTTCTCTGTGACTCCCTTTGAAAAGGATTATGGTTTCCAGAAATATTTTTGTTGGACAGAAATATTTTAGTTGGGATGTTGGCTGAAACTTACAGTAAAGGAAATGCATATTTAATTATACATGCATTAACTGCAGCGAGAATTCTATTTGCACAAAATTGGAAAAGTAATGAGATCCCTATAGATGGGAATGTGACTAGGAAAATATTAGAATGTGCAGAAATGAATAGGTTAACACTTGCTATTAAAAGAGAAAGAACAAACAGAAGATTATATGACATGGGAGCTATTTTATGGATGGTTGGAGAATAAAAATAGAAGTGAGAAATAAATAGAGATTAGTGAAATTAAGAATATATATTAAGATAGAGATGTAAACAATATGATGACTATTATATATGATAAAATGATCATACTCAACATAATATTATATTCTCATTAGAAGATAGGTTAAGAGGGAGAAATGAATCTATATATATAAAAGCGAAATACCCCTCGCGCATCATCACAAAATCTCCAGAGCTGTAAAGCCTACAAACTTGAAATTTGGCCTGTGTGTTCCTCTTGGCTTCTAGGTGCTCACTAAGAAAGGATATTTATCAAAATGACCATCAGAGCATTAGTATTTCCTATATTATTATTATTATTAACACACTCTGATGCTAAGGAGTTCTACTCCCCCTCCCCACCTGAAAAGAAATCTCTTCCAAATGCAAAACACAAGCAGAGTAATTTCAGTTTCAGTTTCACAGCAGCACCAAGCAGCTTTAGTACAGAGCAGTTGAGCTAAGCCACGCCCGGGCTCCTTGCTGTCTCCTTCTTGCTCACACAGCAAATACTCTTTCAGTTTTCAAACAGCCCTCAACTCTCTCACACATTGACAGGACGCTAGCCAGATGAATATCGATGGATGCTGGTAGGCAGAGGCAGAATTTCCCGCCCCCCTTATTTTCCTCCCCAAAAACTAAGCCTGACCACATAGTTTCGTAAGCGAAGCACGGGTATCCAGCTAATAGAGTTCTAATGCTGATGATTAATATTGTAAGATTAGAGAATTATTATCAATGTAATGAATATTGTAAACTTTGATTGTAATTGCACTGAGACAATTGTATTCAGACGACACACTGTTTAATGGAAGATATGTTCAAGTTAAAAAAAAATTTAAAAAAAAAATTATTAAAAAAGAAGAAAAGAATTATGGTCTCATAATACATCTACATCTAATCTTCTCCAGATCGTAGAAACACGATTCCTTCTTGAAATATACAGAGAGTCCTCGACTTAAAACAGTTCATTTAGTGGCTATTCGAAGTTAACAACGGCAATGAAAATTCCAAAGCTTTGGAATCTGAATTTTTTTTCCCCCCAAGAAATTATGGGGTTCTCCAGCATGGGGAGAGAGAAGCAGAGTTCCTATCATACAGGAAGTCCTCGATTTGCAACCTCCATTGAACCCAAAACTTGTCCGTTAAGCCTAAAAGAAAAACCTCTGGGTTTTGTCTTGACTGTCGTCACTTTAAGAATCTTCTGTACGGATAGTCTTGAGGGCAGAATTTGCTAAATGAGAATATTGTGTTTTACGACTTTTTTTGCCACACGTTGTTAAGCGAGCCCCTGGCAGCTGTTAAATTACGAAACCAGCTGTTAAGTGAAACGGGCTTCCCCGTTGCCTTTGCTTGTCAGGTGGGGAATCACGTGACTCCCGGGGGATGCTCGACCGTCATAAATATGAACCAGTCATCAAGCCAGCCGAACGTAAATCACGTGGCCTCTGGGGGATGCTACATCGGTCGTAAGTGTGGGAAAATGGTCATAAGTCACTTTTTTCAGTGCCGTCGTAACTTAAATCACTAAACGAACAGCCAACAGGGAATGGGAGTGTGGCTCCGGTGGCTGTGGAGGATATTGGGGAAGGGTACAGTCCAGCTGTGCATTCAGAGGAAGACACAGGCCCACCCACTCTGCATCCTAGGGCACGCAGGGAGGAACGGATAAGGGAGCAACGTGGGTTACGGGGGAGGAAAGGGCCCTGATTCCCTTCATTAGCTGCAGCTGGGAAAACAGGATTTAAAAAGGGCGTTTGCACACAGAACCTTGCTGGAAGCAAAGCGTGAATTATCTTTGTTTGTCAAGCCTTATCTGGATTCTGGCGTCCTCCCGACTTGTGTGTGTTTCGTTATCTTTGGAAGTCTGCAATTCCTTATCCTGCCTTGTCTCGTTAATTGCTGCAGTGTGGTTTGTGTTGGTTTTTCTTTATAATTTATATGTACTTTGGGGTTTGGATGGAATTTCTTCCCTTTAAAAACTCTTCCTGGGAGAGTTTTTTTCTCCGGTCGATGATAACTGGACATTGGCGGCCAAATTGGAGGTATTAAAGGAACTTTACCTATTTTTGTGACTTTGTTGTTTTTGTGCCATGCCCCTTTGGGTCATCACACTGTGTTTCTTCAGGACTTAAATGCCTTTTTTGTATTTTCTCCAAGGGGGATTATGTATGGATGGACCTCAGGACCAGACGGGAATTCGATGTTCCCATCGGAGCGGTGGTCAAGCTATGTGATTCCGGACAGATCCAGGTCATCGACGACGAAGGAAATGTACGTAAAACGAATGTGTGATGGACCCCATTGTCTCCTGGATGTTCCTTATCTACAATCTTGAGGCCTTTACGGGTAGTCCTTGACTTACAACAGTTCATTTAGTGACCGTTCACGAAATGGCCAAGAAGCAAAACGTCTTTGAGGAAAAAAAACAACAGCCCAAGAAAGGTCCAGTTGCCTTTGGAAAACCATCCTTGGGACAACCATGAGGAGTGGTGCGGTGGCCCTAGAGGTGGCATTCTTGCCTCACAATCAGAGAGGCTGTGAGTTCGATCCTAGGTAGAGGCAGATATTTCTCTTTCTGGGCACAATGAGGATATGTCTGCTGAAAAAAAACAAAAAATCCTCCGTATTGGTGACAGGAAGGGCATCCAGCCAGGAAACACTCTGCTAGTTCCATTCAGTTGACCTGACTCCATCCCGCAAGGGATTATGGGGTCATTAAAAGATGATGATCTTTGGGACAGCCATGATCTGGATGACCGAGAATCTCCACAGATCTCGGGTGAAATGTTCAGCAACTTGTCAGATAGCACCCAATGTTCAAGTCTGTCGAGATCCTTCTGGATCTTGAGCCTTTATCTTCTGGAGGGTTAGCTATTCCTGACAGCTTGGCGTCATCTGAAAATTTGATGAGTTCCCCATCTATCCCGTCATCGAAATCATTGATGTAGATGTTGAAGAGTACCGGGCCTAAAACAGAGCCTTGGAGTACCCCACTGCATACTTCCCTCCATGTAGACGCAGTTCCATTGAAAACCATTTGTCTGAATGGTAGAGGGTTTTTCTGCCTAAGCAGGGGGTTGGACTAGAAGACCTCCAAGGCCCCTTCCAACTCTGTTCTCTATTCTACTCTACTCTGTTCTATTTATTGTATTCTATTTGTTGTATTCTATTTATTCTATTCTATTCTATTCTATTCTATTCTATTCTATATTCTATTCTATTATACTCTATATCCTTTTTTCTTCTCCATCCTTTTTTAAATTCTATTCTATTCTACTCTATCCTTTCTCTTCTCCCTCCTTTCTCTCTCTTCTCTTCTCTTCTCTTCTCTTCTCTTCTCTTCTCTTCTCTTCTATGCTAATCCTATGCTATGCTATTATTTTTATTCTATTCTATTTTATTCTATTCTTTTTAATTCTATTCTAGCCTATTTTTAATTCTTATTATTTTTAATTCTATTCTATTCTCTGTATTCTCTCTTCTATTTTCTCTTCTCTTCTATTTTATATATTCTATATTCTGTTCTACTCTCTTCTCTTTTCTTCACAAAAGCTGCCTTTTTAATCACATTTTTTTACTTGGGAAAAGAGGCTAGTCCCTTTGATTGGCTGCCTCTCAAGATGGACACAGCTTTGCTATGGCAAGTTTCCCCCAAAGCTCCACTTCCTTGAGATGTTCTGCAAAGCAAGACTCATTGTGAAGCCTTTTCAGTGGTGCTTTAACCATGTGCAGTTCAATGCTCGACTAACAGAGGGATACAATCAAGATCACGTGTGGTACTAATACCGCTCTAATAAAGCCTTAATAAGGACCACACCTAGAATCCTGCATCCAGTTTTGGTCACCACACTACACAAAAGACGTTGAGACTCTGGAAAGAGAAGAAGAGAAGAGCTACAAAGAGGATTAGGGGACTGGAGGCTACAAATATGGGGAACGGTTGCAGGAATTGGGTATGGATAGTCTAGGGAAGAGAAGGACCAGGGGAAACAGGAGAGCATCTTTCAATATTTGAGGGGCTGCCACAGAGAGGAGGAGGGGATCCAACTATTCTCCAAAGCACCCGAAGGCCAGACAAGGAATAATGGATGGAAACTGACCAAGGAGAGATTCAACCTAGAAATAAGGAGAAACTCTGACAGGGAGAACCATCAACCCATGGAACAGAAGTTGCCTTCAGAAGTTGTGGGAGCTTCATCCCTGGAGGCTTTCAAGAAGAGGCTGGACTGCCCTCTGTTAAAAAATGGTGTAGGGTCTCCTGCTTGGGTGGGAGGGGGTTGGACTAGATGACCTACAAGGTCCCTTCCCACTCTGTTAACCTAATCTAATCCATCTCTGTTAATCTGTAATTTAGACTTGAACTACTGGCACGGTGCATTCTTTCTTTTCTGTCTGGATGATGCTTGCTTGATTTTTATTTTTAATTTTTCCTCCCCCTCAGGAGCACTGGGTCTCTCCTCAAAATGCTGGCCACATCAAACCGATGCACCCGACTTCCATTCATGGGGTGGAAGACATGATCCGTTTGGGGGATCTGAACGAGGCTGGCATTCTGAGAAACCTTTTCATCCGCTATCAGGAGCGCCTGATTTACGTGAGTGTTTTCTCTCGACGGAAAAGTTATTGAACAGTTTTTCTTCCTTTAGATGATCAGGTTAATTTATATTCATCTTATGGCCATTTTTGTATTGTATTGCTATTATCACCTTCCTTGCCTTCTCACGTCTCATCTTTTCTCATCTTTCTTACTGTCTTGTCCTATTGGTATCTTATGAGTTATCACTTGTTGTTTATCTCTTATAATGATTATAATGGTTAATGATGACCTATGACTTTGTTGTATGTGTGTATATTTGTCTGCACCGGAGACAAATTCCTTATATGTCCCATCATACTTGGCCAATAAGGAATTCTATTCTATTTTATTCTGTTCTGTTCTTTTCTTTTCTATATATTTTATATTCTATTCTCTCTTCTCTTCTCTTGTTTCTCCTTCTCTCCTCTTCTATATACAGTATTTTATATTGTCTCCTCTTCTTGTTTCTTTTCTCATTTCTCTTTCTCTTCTCATTTTTTTCTCCTCTCCTCTCCTCTTCTATATATTTCATATTATCTCTTCTCTTCTGTTGTTTCTTTTCTCATTTCTCTTTCTCTTCTTATTTCTCCTTCTCTTATCTCCTCTCCTATATATTTTATGTTCTATTCTCTTTCTTGTTTCATTTCTCATTTCTCTTTCTCTTCTTACTTCTCCTTCTCTTATCTCCTCCTATATATTTTATGTTCTATTCTCTTTCTTGTTTCATTTCTCATTTCTCTTTCTCTTCTCGTTTCCCCTTCTCTCCTCTCCTCTCCTATATATTTTATATTCTCTCTTCTCTTCACTTTTCTTCTCTTTTCTTCTCTTCTCTTCTCTTTTCTTCTCTTCTGTCTTCTCCTCTCCCCCCCCCCCCCCCCTGTCCTGGGAAAAAATGGTTATTTTAACACAAAAATAACATTTTCCTGTTCCTTCTGCTTTGAAATCTAGACTAATTGTGGTGGAAGGGTAAGTATGCCAAGTGCCTTATTGTCACCCTGTCTTATGCACGGCTCTTTATTTAATGCTACGTTTTGTGGATCGCTTCCCCCTGCTTGCTTGGCTTGGGGGTGGCACATTTATGTCAACCCCCCAATCTGGTTGCTCACTGCATGTTTTGCAGCTTTGCAAAAAAAACAAAAAAAAAACAACAACCAAGGGCTCCAGGTGGGGAGGGACCAATCCTTCGCAATTATTTTGTCTTTTGGTTAACGCTTTCATTTGGATCGAGTCCGCGTCGTCTCTGCTACTGAAGTGGCTTTTGGGCTGAAAAATAGCATCGCACAATTCAGTCGGGTGTCTGTGGCAGTTGTGGGGTTGAATTGGAAAGTTTTGTAATTTTTTTTTTCCCCATGGGTCATTGGGAAAGATGGGAGCACAATTTTGGCAACAGAGAAGTCCCATTTCCTGCTGAAGAATATACAGCCGTGTTTCCCAAACTTGACAATTTTAAGATAAGAGAGGCGTTTCCAACTCCCAATATTCCCCAGCCAGAATGGCTGGCTGGAGAATTCTGGGAATTGAAGTCCATCCATTGCTGACTGGGAAATTCTGGGAGTTGAAGTCC
>NW_020717298.1:47158-58153 GCF_900518725.1 Notechis scutatus
GGGGGGGGGGGGAGAAATTAATTCACCCCCGAAAAGACATCCTAGCCATTTTTGGGGGGCTCAAAAAAAAATAAGGCCCAGCCTTATTTTGTGAGAAACACAGTGTATGTATGTATGTATGTATGCATAAAACCCCATTTTGTAGAAAGTTTTGTAGGACGATGATCAATTCTGCAGAAGTGTCTGCACAATGCAGACATTTACCCTGTGCTTCCAACTTGATTTATTCAGATTTTCTTGGCTTTGAGCTATTCTGGGTAAAATTCTGTTTAGCTAAGTAAAGCGGTGAGCGGTTTTTTTAGACTGGCAGATCAAAGCTTTAAATTGTTATCTGAAATAATCATCAAGAATAACTGTTTTCTCTGATTGAGAGTTTCAAGTATCTTGGAGATTGGAATCTGGCTGAGATCTGTGGAAAAGGAAGACGAAAGAGAAGGAAATGAACAATAGACCAAGGACAACCAAAAGATTTATGACAAGCTGGGGCATTTATTACCAAGCATCAACCCATTAAATCTTACATATATAGGGAGTGGATTCAGACAAGGATGAATCTTTAGTCACACAAGATGGTTGAGGCGAATGGGCTATAGTCCTTCAGATATTTTACTTATAAGTTTTAATCTGGTTTAATTCTGTTTTTAGTCTGTTCTTTTATTCTTGTATTGATATGGGTTTATTATGATGGACAGATGATAGATAGATAGATAGATAGATAGATAGATAGATAGATAGATAGATAGATAGATAGATAGATGAAAGAGATGATAGAATGGATGGCTGGATAGAAGAATATTTTGAGAAGAGAAGGAAAGAAGGAAATATAACAATGGATGGATGGATATGATGATGGATAGATAGATAGATAGATAGATAGATAGATAGATAGATAGATAGATAGATAGATGATAGATAGATAGATAGATAGATAGATGATAGATAGATAGATAGATAGATAGATAGATTGATAGATAGATAGATGGTAGATAGATAGATAGATAGATAGATAGATAGATAGATAGATAGATAATCTTCCAATAGAGTGTAGGTAGAGCATGTGGTTACTTCAAGAAAACTTACAACTGAATGCTGGAAGGGTTAAAAAAATAAAATAAATAGGTTGTCATGGTAACAAACCAAACAACTCCCCCCCCTCCCCATCTCGAAGTTGAGGGAATAAAAAAGGCGGCATGTGTAAGATGTCTAACTGTGGCTTCCTCCATAAATCTTTCAAGAAGCTTTGAAATGTCTTCAGAGTTTGGGTTCATTAAAAAACGGGGACTGGTTTGCATCATAAAGTGAGAAAACCCGACACAAAATAGATTCCTTTTCCTGGCCTGTGGGATCTGAACGCCCAAATCATGGGGGTGAGGGAGTATTTTGTGTTTAGGATTTTCCGCTCCCCCTTTAACTCTTTTCTCCTCACACATTTCTTCAAAGGGAGTTTGAGGGAAAGCATTTTGCCCACCAGTATTTCTCAAACCAAACCAGGGTGGTTTATTGGAAACAGCGAAAGAATTTCAAAAGAAGTTGGGGAAATCTCAGGTTATTTTAGTTGGTGATCAGTTTGGTCCATAGGAGAAGCCAAAGCAATTGGGATCCACTTCCTCAATTAAGGCAATGAATTTAAACCAATTCATGGTTTCAAACAGGGCTCTCCAAACTTGGCCACTTTAAGACTGGTGGACTATTTGTGTATACTGAGAAAACCTTCCAGATTAGCCAATATGTATCCAAATTTAAGCCCACTTTGTTGGAAATACAAACAAACAAGAGTAAAAAGTATTGGATAAAAATACGATAAGAGAATGGATAAGAGAAATTGCGAACATTCAGTTGGACTTTAAGGCAGAAATTTAAGGCACATTTAATTTTTAAGTCTTCTTTCCAGATTTGTCATTTGCTTTTAGGTCTGTTCCTCTTCATCTCCTTAGACATTCTTAGCCATCAAGCTCAACAAATAGCTTGGTGGGCTTTCAGGAGGCCAACTTTTCTGCAAAACAACATGTTGCTAGATTTAAGGCGGCTGAGTAAGAGTTGAAGGCTGTGGGCTACGTTGATGTGAGTTTTTACAATGGAGAGTGGATAATGGATAACATCAGCTCTGGTGGAAGCTGCTCTTCGCACAAAAAAACAAAAAAAGACACATAATTTATAGCTTGCAACATGTGAGTACATTATTCTTTTTGGTGATAGTAGTTGGGCAAAGATTTTCCCCACTCCTTTCCCCCCCCTGTCCACCTGGAATTTTGCCAAATGGCAAAGAAAGAGACCTCACTCTTCCGCTGGGAGAATTGGTCCCCTGGAACTGGGAACCATTGTCAGGAGAATGCTGTCATTCCGACTTCTTGGAAGATCTGGGCTCCATCCGTTGGTTAAGCCAAAAACATAACATTATGGATGAGTGGGTCGTGTGAATCCAATGGTGGTTTGTCAAACCATGGTTCATGCTTTAGCATAGAATTATGGAATTGTGGAGTTGGAAGAGACTCAAGGATCATCCTATCCGATCTTCTGCAAGGGGTAGGACAACCAACAAAATGATTCTGGAGAGATGGCTGGTCAGCTTCTTCTTAAAACCCTCCCAGAGATGTGGAACCACAAAGGCGGTTCCATTACTAGAGAGGTCTTCCTGCCAAAAAGTGTCTTCTTGTACTTAAATAATATGCCAGTAACTTCAATGATCCCGCAACTATGGAAATTAGACCTTGAACATCTTCCCTATAACTTCTCTTTCTGCTCTTGAACAAGCCTATCATGTCTTGTTTTTGCCAGACTGAACATCTCAAATTTCTTCAAATAGTCTTGATGCTGTCCATCCTCAGATTCCCATGCGTCTCCTCTAAACCTATCCTAACTTGTCAATGTCCTTCTGGAAACACAGTGTCCAAAATCATCTTGTGTGTGAACTGGTCAATTGTGGCTTATTTAATAAGTAAGTATGAACTTTGCTTTGATACAAGGAACTGAGCTCTACCTGCAAAAGTCTGCTTGCATCCCCAAAAGAAAAGAAAGAAATCGTAGCTTAACTCTGATGTAATGTGTGGATGTGCAGCAAACTATATTCAGATGTGCCTTGTTCACATTCCCGGTTATTCTGGAAATAACTATTTTTTCCCCTCACACAACAGCTCTGCAGCACTATCTTCTCTTTTTATCTGCTTTGGCTTGGGCTGTTAGTGGCTCTCCCAGGGTCTGGCTGTGGGATGGAGATGCTGTGGCTTTTTTTTTTTAAGTCTGAAATTAATTCCAGACAAGAATGCATTAGCCATCATTGGGCCCCAAGTCTTGGATGGCTTTGATGCTTGATATGATCTGCCCTTCCAGGGTGACAAAGAAGGCTGAGATATGTTCATGGCTGATCTGGGACAGTTGTGCTGCACAGCACAATTGTTTTCTTCCAGATCCACTTGGGGAAAAATCAACTGCATTTTGTCACTTGTGTAGATTTACCAAACATCAGAACCAAGTTAATCTGCTGTGAAGAGCTCGTGGTTGATAAACTCTGGGTAACAGTTTAGAGCAGGGGTCTCCAACCTTGGCAACTTTAAGACTTGTGGGCTTCAACTCCCAGAATTCCTCCTCCAGTCATGTTAGCTCAGGAATTCTGGGAGTTGAAGTCCACAAGTCTTAAAGTTGCCAAGGTTGGAGACCCCTGGTTTAGAGCAATGCTGGTATGTTGACAGTCATCATGGTATGATCAGAGCAGAATGGAGAGAGGAAACCACAGTACGTCTCGGCACCAAAAGAGAGAGAAGGGTGGATGTTGCAGTGGCTTAGTTAAGATGTTAAACTGGGACTGGAGAGATCCAGATTCAGATCTTCCTTCAACCTACAAGGTCACCACCCATGCCTTTATCATCTAAGGCAAGGGTCTTCAAACTTGGCAAGACTTGTGGACTTCAACTCCCAGAATTCCTAAGCTAACATGACTAGAGGAAGAATTCTGGGAGTTGAAGTACACAAATCTTAAAGTTGCCAAGTTTGAAGGTCCCTGATCTAAGGCACTTCCATCCAAACCAGCTATATTTGTGCATGGTTTCTCACTCAATAGCCATGAAGATGTTTCTCTCACCTCCAGCCAAAGCAAAATTATCAACCTGGTCTAAAACCTGCCCACTCTTTGATTTGGTCACCTCTTCAAAACTCTTTTGATCTCAGCCTTTCAGTGTTACGTCCAACCTCTTCCAAAATTCTTCAAGGCCAAAAGTCAATTTTGTAAAAAAAAAAAAAAAAAGGAAGGAAGGAAGGAAGGAAGGAGGGAAGGAAGGAAGGAAGGAAGGAAAGGAAACACTGCCTGTGTTTTAAAATTTACTTTTGGCAGAACCCAAAGGTCAAGTGTTTGGTCCTCCCTCCTTTTTCTCTCTCTCCAGTTTCAAAATGGATCATCTGCTTGGTTTACACAAAGGCCGCTGAGCATAGCTTTAACGCTGTGGAGCAATTATTTTAAGAAGAAAGTGAAAAAATGTTGCTAAGGACATTTGGAAGGATGATGAAACCCTGAGATAGCCCTAGGCAGAAGGTCCCTTTGGGGGCCACCTGTGATCAAAGCTCCTTCTGTCTTCCAACGATGCAGCTGATGGTTTGCCAAGTTGATTCAGATCAACGTTCAGAATGTTTTGAAGGATTTGGAGGGCAAATGAGAATCGTATTCACTGACCTCTCTCCCTGTCAATAACCTTGGTGTACGTAACAGTGAGTGTTGCCTTCCAAAAGAATGGAGTGCAAGATAAGATGCCTCAGATGGAACATTCAGAGCTAATGTCACAACAGTGTAGAGCCCGTGAATCACGTTTCAAGAAAAGATAGTTCAGATACACAATCATCAATGGGACATTAATGGGCTATAGAGAAGAATGTGTCAAAGTCAAACTATTCCCCAAAGCACCAGAGTTCACCCCAGAGGTGGTATTCAGCAGGTTCTGACCAGTTCTGGAGAACTGGTAGCGGAAATTTTGAGTAGTTGTGGAGAACCAGCAAATCCCATCTCTGACTGGAGATTTTATAGTATCCTTCCCCTGCCACGCCCACCAAGCCACGCCCACAGAACAGGTAGTAAAAAAAAAACTGAATCCCACCACTGGTTGACACTATGGTTCCTTGGAAGCCAAGCACAAGTTGTCCCTAGGACTGTACTCATATTACACAATCACCAATGGTGAACCTAACCATGGTTAGTTCAATCAAGACAGCGGGAAAAAATACGGTGGAAATGTGGTTCAGTCTTTTGGACAAAGCCAGGCTGTGTGAGTTAACTTTCCTTTTTTCCTTTTCCCTGCACGCAAAGAAACAATCCGAACAAACGCATTGAGCTTATTACCATCAGGGGCTTTCAACATGTTCAACTTTGCAAGGCGTATTAATTTGGAAGGCCTTTTCAATTCTTGCTGCCCCTTTTTTTTTCCTCGTGGCAGCTCTGCTGGATCATATATTTTCATGGCTTTGCAATTGCCCAAGATCTGAAGGTTTTCTCCGGGCAAGAGAGAAGCATCCATGTTTGATGAATTAACTTCGTCTTGGGCTCAGCCATGGCCCACGCCTGCTAATATAATTCTGCTTTTGGTTATCTCATTAGAGCGAGATGCATTTCTTAAGAATCTTACCAGCGGCCAACCCGATTAAAAATAAAATAAAATCACAAGAAACCCAGATCTTGCAAGCCAACTTGGAAAGGGGGAGGAAGAGACCGGGAAATCACTGTTGTTTGGGAAGCATGGACTTGTAGCAATTCATTAGAAGATTGGAGCAGAATGCTGGCAGTTGTATCCAAGCAATATTTAACTTTTATTTATGTTCATTCAGCAACTCGACTGCTGACATCTTGCTTACTCAAGTGTGGTGAAGATGTGTTTGGCTGCCCCCCCCCCCCCCACCCCTTTAAACTGGTTTGACAAAAGCAGATTGCAAAGAATTCAAGCTGCCCTTCACATGTAAAACTATATTAAGCTTATTTGGAGTATTGTCGTCTTACTTTTCAAGTTAAACCTTTTAAAAGTGCTGCACAACATAACTGAAACGATGACATGGTTCACCTGCCGGCTAGGGAATTCTGGGAGTTGTAGTCCACACTCCTGCTAGCTCCTGCTCTTCTTGATAATCATGAGTGGAATTCTTTATTAGTGGGGAACTCATTTAATTGTCTCCTCCTGTACTTTATGAAACAAAACTCATCTTTCAAGCTGCTCCTTGCTGGTTTTTTTTTATTTTCTCTTCCTCTGTTGGAGGAGAAGATCCCAGATGTGGCTCGGTTCTCAAGACTTTGCTCTGCAGGAAATCAAATTCCAAAGTTCAACTTCTGGCACCAAAACATTCCTGGGAAGAGACGGTCATTTCTCTTTGAGCTTGGAGGCAGAACTGGACTAGCAAGATTGATGATGTATCCTTGAAAACCAAGGCTGACCACCAGATGCTCCTTGCCTTTGCAATTTTGCAAACGAAGCCCTTTTTGAAGGGAGAAAAGCAGGCAAAGCTGGGTGATGGAGTTAAGCACGTCATCAGCTTAGAATCCTTATGTTGCCACAAATGATCCAAGCCCAATCTTTCTTGAATTCTGTTGGTTGTTAGCTGGCATTCGATTTAGTATTAAACTTTAGTTGACTAGATTCTTCTGTGTAGACTCGAGGAATAAATATTTGAACTGCAACTTAGTGTACGATCCTGATCCTTTGCACCTGAAAGCTCTCGTCAAACATCAGCCATCCTAAGACATAATCTCTTTCCATACCTCCTACCTTTTCATGCTTTCAGACGTTGCTGTTGGATTTCTTTGATGCCCCTCAAAGTACAATTAGTCCTTGACTTACAGCCATTCGTTTAGTGATGTTTAAAGTTACAACAGCACTGAAAAAAAGTGACTTATGGACAGTCTTCACGCTTATGACTTATGGCAGCATCCTCAATGTCATAGGATAAAAATTCAGCCAACTAGCATGAATTTACTACAATTGCAGCATCCTGGAGTCAGGTGATCACTATTTGTGACCTTCCCAACCGGCTTCCACCAACAAAGTCAATGGGAGGAACTGGATTTGTTTAATGACCCAATGACTCACTTAAAAACTGCAGTGATTGGCTTAACAACCATGGCCAAAAAGGTAATAAGATCAGGTGAAATTCACTCAGCAACCATTTTGCTTAGCAATGGAAATTTCGATCACAATTGTGGTGGACTACCTACATTAACAATTTCATCTACAATTAATGGCAATATCAAAAGGCCAGTCCCAGTGCATTTGACCTCATTTTTTTGCCCCAGAAAAGGCAGGGCCAGAACCAGCCAGTTGATGTAACTAAGTGGGGGGGAAAATAGCGTTGATTGGATTTTATTTCCATGTAGTTAAATGAAAACAAATGCTGGTCAAAGTAGTTCTTTTCTCTGTCTTGAATAATTTCCCTCCTGCTGAAAAATTACAGCAGAGCTATAAGTGTTAGAGAGGCCCAGGATCTGCCTATGAAACTTGGGAGATTGTAATTTTAGCTTGTTCTCCTCTGACTCGCCAGCAAGAATAACAACCCCACCTGTTAATGGGACTTGCTATACGTCCATTGTTTGGTAGACATGTTGCAGCCTGCATGGGCTCATTGTACTCTGTCCTTCCAAAGCATTTGGAGGTGAGCATTGCAAAGGCTTTGATCTCCTTTGCTTTTTAGCTTGAGCAATGTCAATTAATGGCCAAAGTTGGGTATTATCCAGAAAGGATGCTTCTTCAGCTAACTCAGCAACGCCTTTGTGGTCTCTTGATGGATTTCCAGAGATTGTAGGAATCCTTCTTCTTTGTCATGCTAATTCAGGAGGCTGCCTGCTTGCCTGCTGCCTTCCCTAACTTCTGGTTTCTTCTGAACAGAAATTTGCAAGAGTTAGAAAAGTGGGGGCAGGATAAATCATCTTCCCCAATAAAAGCCTGGAATGTTCTCCTTGCATGGGGTGTGAGCCAGACAATATCCTTTCCCCTCTCTTCTCTTTACCTTTTCTCCATTCAGTCATGATGTCATGGTAGAGGTGCATTCCAAAAGATTGCATCTGGGGCAAAACACTCCCCACTCTACCATCTAATCTGCAGATCTTTCAGGAAAGATGAAAAATTTGCTCAGGGAGGTAAGCTGAGGCCATCTTGGCACCCTGCATTTTCTAAGAGCTTATCTGCATTTCTCGTTTCTCTATTGTGGTGTCCTCTGGAAGGCTGAGCTCTTACTTCAGCAAACACAGGGGAGGATTTTGGTTTTAAGGTTGGATTTCAGCAGATTTTTGTTGGGTGAGAGTAGGAGTACTGCTAAGTACTCCTTTGTAGTTGCAAGCTGTATATAATACTGATCTGAAGAATAATAAAAATCCTTTGGACAAAAGTATGGAAGGGGAGTTCTGTAATGGAAGCCGCTACGGTCTCACAAACTTGGTGATCCTTCTTGGCTTCCTCCTTCCAACCCACATGGAGAATTATTATTCCGCTATGTAATTCATTTGCATAGTATTGTCTGCAGATGAATGCGAAACTTACAAGCTATGTCATGTTCACCAGCATCTTTGAGAGTTAGACAAATTCATAGAAGAGGCAGGTCTATCGATGTCAACTGGTGGCCATAGATGACATCTTCATGAACAAGGCCATCCAACTTCTCAAAGACAAGTTAATGGAGGGGATAAGAATAGTTATTCTTTTAACCATTGTGGGCCTCCTGGAAGATAGCGTGAAACTTCCAATGAGATAGATCTATACAACTGAACCCCAGAGTTTTCATGCAAAAATTAGAGTCAGACCTTCTTGATTCATTTCCTCTTGATTTCCCATGGTCTTCAGTTGTGATATTGAGAGTTCCCCAGGAGCGAAGCAAGGGTTCCCAGCTTTTGATTTGGAGAATGGTGTGTTTGTGGGTGAAATCTTGGTTCCATTTTCCTTTGAAGATTTGTTTCTATTGGTACGTTGCCATGAGATGGTGTATCTGCTTGTCTTGGTCACCTAATCACAGCCACCTAATAAAACCACATTCGTATGGAATGCTTATCAGGAGGAATAAATACAAAAACTGATTGAATGGAATTGAGCAAATGGCTGGGTGGATCCACTTCCTTCCCATAAACTGTGGGGAAAGTTTATATAAATATAAATGGATGAAAATGACACTTAAACGTACACATGCCCAGTTCATGGAGACCTTCCCAACTGCATGGAGTTGTGGAGACCTCCAGTGGATGTTTAGTGAAAGGAAGAGGACTTTTGTGGTAGGTTTTCCCTTCTTTTTAGAGAACAGTCATTGTTTTTTCCTTTTTATTTAACCCTCCCCACTTAATTTCTATTGCCCCGTTGGCTTCACTTGGTCTTCTTCATAACCTCACTATTCCCTTAGGCAAAATCAAATAGTGCCCAATTAATTTATGTTGGGAATTTCTGGTTTTTTTAAGAGTAACCCCAAATTTGCTACCTGAGGCATATATCAAAATGCTGGCAAAGAGGAAGGAAAAAGAATAAGAGAGCAACAACAGCAAGGGGTTGGATTTACAGTTGGAAGAATCAGAAGAACAAATCGGGGATAGAATCCACTGGAGAGCACTGTTTATTTATTTCATAAATTTAGACGATCCCCTGTCTCACTGAATGTGACTCTGGATGACGTACAACCAACAGTTAAAACAATGTCACAGCGGTGAAAACCTTTGCAGCCACTAATAGCATCAACTGAATGAGACATAATCGACTGATCCATCAATCAATCAATGTAAAAATCCAACTCTCATGGAAGAAAAGAGAAGAGGATGGCCAGCAGGAAGGTGGATGGATTTAGAGGTGATAGGGGCACCATTAGAAGACTTGAAGGACCAGTTTAGGAATAGATTATCATGGAGGAAGATCTATGTCATTGCTAACAATCAGCATCAACTTGATAGCACATAATCAGCTGATTTTGAAACTATTCAGTGCACCACATCTGATTTTTCAGTCCCTACACAATAATTGAAGAGAGAATCTACTGCCTAGTTAAGGGACTTTGACGATGAGAGGGTTAAAAAAAACCCTCTGTAATATGTAGGGAAAGCAAAGATACGCTGATCTCACTTTCCTTCTAACCAAGCCGTACTGTGTTCTGATGGTAGCATTGAATTGAATCCCACTAACACGATGGGATCCTTATATGTCTCTTTATAAGGAAGTCCGATTAAATCTGGAAGGTTTTGTTCTAGGTTTTTTGAGGTTGCAATTTATCCATGCAAAATGCTTGGTGAATTTTTTTTTTTTTTTTGCAAGGCTTGAAAATAATTTAAGTACAGCACTAAGAAGAGGAAAATTTGTTAGGGGTACAAATGAAGGCGAGGGCTCTTTACTGAGATTCTTTGAGCAAAGACAGCCAAATAAGGACAAAATATCTAAAATGCCATAATATGAAAAGCAGGGCAAAGCCAAGACACGTCCCCTGACTGAAATAAGTAATTTTAGTTACATTTTTGGTTGAAGCCTCTATTTAATGTCTATTTTATTTGTGGAATGCTCTTCAAAGCAGTAAACAAATGGTATGTTATTGGCTTATTCCCATAAACTCTTAATAATCATTTTTGGTGCTTTTTTTTCCTGTGATATGTATTTGGAATGAGTGATGGGTTAAGGGTAGACAGATGTCAAAGCCTGAACAAATTCAGGAAGACTTTCCCAAACTCAGTGAGGATTTATGTGACCCAAGGAGAAACAAGAGTAAGCATGGCAGATAAATTAAGCCAGAGAGATTAGAAAGGATCAGTGATTTATGAGACATGATTCAGTATTCGACAGATTGGAGACAAGAAATATAAAAATTTCTTGGCTCAGAAATTTCCCGAAGAAGAGGATGAGGCTCTTAAAGGGTAGTTTAACCTGTGATTTTTAGGCATTTTTGCTAACGCTAATGCTTGACAAAATAAATAAAGAAAGAAAGAAAGAAAGAAAGAAAGAAATGAAAGAAAGAAAGAAAGAAAGAAAGAAAGAAGAAAGAAAGAAAGAAAGAAAGAAAGAAAGAAAGAAAGAAAGAAAG
>NW_020717298.1:78173-92050 GCF_900518725.1 Notechis scutatus
TTCTTCTTCTTCTTCTTCTTCTTCTTCTTCTTCTTCTTCTTCTTCTTTCCAACCATCTAGTCATAGTTATCCAAAGCTGCTCGTTTCAAAAGGCAACTAGACTTACTTGGTTTTTATGCTTTGAAAATATTTCTCTTCTCATCCAAGAAGCTTGTTTAGTTCTTCTCTCAACTTGGATGAGAAGCAAAACTTTTTCAAAGAAATCCCCCCGCCCCCCCCAAGAAAGTCCAGTTGCCTTTTGGGGGAGAAAAAGAAACACTTTTGGGAGGTCCAGAGCGCATGTTATCTGGCCCGTTAGTCAAATCTTCTCTAATGAATAAACGATCTGTTGAAATGCTCAGGAGTCATGAATCAGGAACACATTGAATCTGCCGCATTTAAATGCCACAGTGCCTTTGCTTAATCGCTCTAATTGTCTGGTTTTGAAATTTTTAATTTCTGCTTGCCTTCCCATACAATGTTTCTGTTCAGTTCGGTTTCCAAACCATATGTTTCTGCACTGTGCTGATTCCTGCTCATGAAATATGAGTTCTTAGCTGGAGTTCGGCTCAGAGCAATATCGTTTTATGGCAGTGGCTGTGGTTTAATTAAAATGTCAAAGGGGGTTGGGGAGAAAGCAGCCATCATCGGAAATAACGTGATAAATGAATTTAAACCCCACATCAGATGTTATTCCTTCCCCCTGTAAGCACAGCTGGAGCCCAAAAATGTGAAATATTCAAAAATATTTTGAATGGAACTCGTTTACCCTCCAACATTATTGGAAACCCGAATTGGCAAGGAGCTAATCAAAATGTAGCATTTTAATTAAGGGTAATCTAATCAGCTTTCACTGCTCTAGCAGGGAGGCATATTTTTCTGTCTTTCTGATTTTTTCAGTCCGTGGAATAATTAAGGAAATTCTAGAGTGGTTTTCTTAGTCTTTTTACCTTTTTCTCGCACATGTGTAAATGCACACCCAGTTTCTCCTACACTCAGTGTAGAGCTGTTATAAATTTTCCAGGTATTAATATCAATTAACTTGAGCCATGCTTGATTTTATATTCTGAGCATCGAGTGCTCAGGCCTATGGGTTAATAATCAGGATCAATATAGGCGCTATTAATATTTTGTAAACGTTTATAATTCATCCCTCATGGCAGAGATTGGATGGATTTACTAAAAAAAAAGCCACAGTAAACATTTGAAAAACTAGCCACCTCTTTAAATCTGCTCATCTCCTTTTAAGAATCCGGCATATTCTAACCCTCAATCAAATACAAGCAAACTTTATTTTTGCTTTATTACTTACTTACTACTACTTAGGGAGATGACTTAAGGCTCATCTCTATAGTTAGCTAGATAACAGTCAAATTTCTTGGTTTTTGTTTTTGTTTATTTAAATCCTGCCTGTAAGAAGAAGATCAAAGCTTCAGTATAAATTCCTCCAAAATCAGATGGGTAGTCTATCATGGATCTGAGATGTTTGCTCCTTATGGGGGAATTCTGATTGACCAAAATTTGAGTTATTTCTTCTTGATGTTTGGTTCTAAGGATAGTCTGAGATGCTCTCCAGCTGTAGTGAACACATTATTGTGAGACTGTCTTGAAGAAGTAAAAGCTACTGACAGTTTGAACAGAGACATATTTTATTCATGGGCTGTGCCAAAATGTTTATTGATTCTGGTTGTGTACAATCTCTTGATTGTAGCTAGGTAAAAAATCCAACCCAATCCATCCATCCAACCAACCAACCAACCAGTCAACCAACAATCCAACCAACCAACCAACCAACCAACTCATGTATTGTACAAGGAGGATCCAAGATTTTGATGGCCAAAAAGAGGTAGACTTGTAACATAGTGCTGGTAAAATATGTTTTAACAAATGTTAAGGAGACTTGCAATGGATAGATTCTGCCTTATATCAATTATTTCCAAATAAAGCTTGCTAATGCTGTCGTTTCTGATTTTATCTTTTCATGTTTTACCTATTTGCCAAAGAGTATAAGATACAACTGGCAAGGAGAGGAAGCATTGCAAACTTGTCAACATCGTTGTCCACAAGCTTCACTTTTATGTTGTTGTTGTTGTTGTTGTTGTTGTTGTTTTTAAACTTTGTCAGCCACTGTGAAATGTCTGTCTTTTTTAAAAAAAAAAGAAAAGAAAAGAAGGGAACCTTAATGCAAATTGAAAGGATGAAACTCGCTTTAGGCATTTACAGGAACAGTAAAACCCAGTAGGGAAAAAGTCTTATTTGAAACATCTGGAAGGCATTTATCAAGCACTGGAACAGCTTATCCATGGAATGTATAATTTGAGTCCATGTATTTGTCAGGGTTTTGAATGATTGTATCATTTGATCATTGACACTGCCTAATAATATATTGTAAAAAAAAAATAAGTAAATAAAGTAGAAAAGAAAGAGTTGCCGTAACTGCCAAAACAAAAAAAGTCTTAGTTAATTAACAATATTAATTAACGTTGGATGCCTTACATAGAGCTTTAATTCCATAGCCCCCAATCCTTGCAGAATCCGCAACCAGCATGGCCAAAAGAACTCTGGGAACTGTAGTTCCAGTACACCTAGAAGGGCCAGCTTTTTAGGGAGACCAGTTTTATGTCTCCTACATATATTTCCTGAAGTATAATTCCTTGAAGTAGAATATATATGAATTTGAAGCAATTGGCATCTCCTCAAAAACCGTGACCAAAATTTCTAGTAGTTTCTTGCCACAAATACAAGCTGTTGTGCTGTTGTTCCCTCTAGAGTTTGTGGCATAAAACAGGTCAAAACCATCCTGAAATTTGGAATAGGTGGATATTTCAATTTTATTTCCAAATAGGTTGATATTTCAATCTTATTCCAAACCTTTCAATCCTCCATTGCAATCTATCCATGTACATTGCTATCATTCATAGCTCTAAAAAATGTCACATTTTAATCATTCGATTTATCTTCAGATTGTAAAAGAAACCTCCAGGGTTTTGTTTGATTCTGAAAACCTCTCCTGTGAATCCCATATTTGCGTGGCTTCTGTGTCAGTGTGAATCCACCGCATTTCAGACAATCCCAGGCCAAAATAATCTCCCTAGAACTCCTTAGTAGAATTGGAAAACACCCCATTATATCTGCCTAGCTAGCAACTACAAAATGTGTCTATATCTTTTTTGTGCCTTGAATCGCTAGAAGATCATGACGAGCTCTCCAAACTATGCAGAACCAACAACAATATGCAGAGCTGCGTGAGGTCGAATGGTTACATAAAGAAAATCCCCACCCTGGGATCAATATAATTCATGCAGAGTTGCTTCGACAGATGGATTGCCCTCCAGAGGAAAGAGACAGACCACAACTGGGCTAAGAAATGCAGGAGGCCCCATCAATGAAATCTAAGTGGGGTGGAGCTTCAATGGAAGAACGAGCCTCACATTTTGGAAGGGCCAACCTCAATGAGCCTGGATGACAGCTGATTGTAGAAGGGTGTCCTAGACACAAACAACCCTCTACCCCCTAGATAAGAGTTGGAGCCTTCCAAGTCAGCTGGTCTCCAGACTCTGTCCTAGGTCCTGAAAGTCTGTCCTTTGTTCCTGGGAAGATACAGCTATCTCTTTTTCATTTTAAGGATATTTCTCTATTCCTTTTCCCACTTCCACAAGTCGGAGAGGACGCAGAAACCCCAAAGGTGGCATTTAATTTAAAAAAAAAAACAGATAAAATAAAACCTTTTGTTGTTTTTCTGTATCCCAAAATAAATCAGCCTGCCTGATTTCTAGCTAACAAAGAATGCAGTTTGTAAGTAAACAGCAAATGGAATATCAGAACTCGTGAATCCAGATCTTTGGAGTCTTGCAAGTTAGGATTAACCCTTTAAATTTTTCCCAGTACTAGGAACCACCCATTCTTCACAGAAAAGAGGGGGAAAAAAGAAGGAACACATTCAGAAAAGCTGGTATCACCTATAATTTCTGTTGAAGGGAACAACAGCTGAAAAACAGATGTGGGATCTTGATTCTTAAGACAGAATGCACTATGTCAGGCGGATAATTTACTTATTCTAGACCCTAAAGTGAGATGGAGAAAGTACTTCACCTTTGGGTTCCCATCACTGAAGAATGGCCAATCCATCCCTAAATTATTCAGCTCCTTGTTGAAATGTTGAAGTCAAGGGTTTCTTGGAGAGTGAGGGGTCCTCAGTAAAAGTCTTAAAACCTAAGCAGAATTGCCTAGATCTTCATCCAGATGTTAATCTCTCTGTTGTGTTGGCTTGTCTTGATTCCAGACTATTTCTACACAGGCACCTGAGCATATCGATTTTCCTTTAGCATCTTGGGAGTTGTGAGAAACGCACACATTTTTGTTAGCTTGTGGTAGTGTGGGAAAGGAAGGAAACCTTTGAAAGATCCTTGAGCAATTCAGTCTGGTAACATGTTTTAACTTGGGGTAAATGTCTAACAGATGTTTCAAAGAGGATTGTTCTGAATCCCTTTTTTAGCCTTGTCAACTTGCACCTTTCCATTAAAAGCAATTGTGTGGATGGTCAGCTGAGGGATGGGGAGGAAAATCAGGTGAAAAGGACAGTTTGAAGAACATGTTAGCTTTTGTAGACTTCCAAAACTTTAAATTCAAATGCTGTGTATAACATGGTAAAGGTGTACCTAGAATATGGGCATAAATAATAGAGAAATCCCTCAGCCAAGCAGTTGTGTTATGAGAAAGTTAGATCAATTTAATGGTTTTTCTCCTCCTTTTGCTAGACTTCTGCTTTCTCACAAGAAGAACTGAGATTAGAATCGGTCAGATCCAGAGGTGGGTATTCAGCAGGTTCTGACCAGTTCTGGAGAACCGGTAGCGGAAATTTTGAGTAGCTCAGAGAACCAGCAAATACCAACTCTGACTGGAGATTTTACAGTATCCTTCCCCTGCCACGCCCACCAAGCCACGCCCACAGAACCGGTAGTAAAAAATTTTGAATCCCACCACTGGTCAGATCCATATGTTGTATGGCAAAATTTACCTGTTTTGTTAGCTTGCCTACTGCATGCATTCAAAGTCCTTCTTTCTTCTACTCTTTTCATTGGATGCAAATCTGATGTCTTAGAGATTGAGGGATGCAGGGATGAATACCATCCTTATCTACCCCATCTAACTCATTCTCTTCTTTTCCTTTAAGACCATATTGCTTTTGGTGATAGCCTTATGTAGGATCATCAACCTTTGGATTGTCCCTGAACTGGCAGGAGAAGCCTGTTTGGAACCATTGAATCTACCATCCATTCAGGAAGCTGATTGAGCTCAATGGGACATCTTCCCAACTTTTTAATTCATTAATAACAATCATTGGAACGGCGTTGTAGGTGCTCCATCACTAGAGTTTTTTTAAAGAAGGGACTGGAGAGCCATTTGTCTGGGGATGTTATAGGGTTTCCTGCTTGAGCAGTGGGTTGGACTAGAAGACCGCTAAGGTCCCTTCCAACCCTATTATTCTATCTTCCATGTTCTGTGGTACCCATCCCATCATGGGTCAGCCAGATCTTAGAGGCTAAAGACCATGCTACCTCTCTGGAAAGAGTTCCATGAATGAAAAACAGCCTTGAGAAAGACCTTGGCAGCTGTACTTCTGACCAACCTCACAATGTCAGTTCATGCACAACATTAAGCCATAATGTTAGGTGGTTGGCGTTTTGTAGCAACCGGGTCATTGTGGCTTGCAACTCCACTTATAGGGCTTGTTCAATAAACTGTAGTTTAACCCAGAATGTCACTGGAGAATTAATGGGCGGTGTAGACATAAGCAAGACTTAGTCATGTTTTTGGCATAAGGTGTGTTAGAAGAATTTTATCCTCATGGTTGAAAAACGGTATTTGCCTTCCTGAATAATGGAAGCAGTTAAAAACTGGTGGGTTGGTCCTTAATCCTCTGCAAAAAAAAAAAAAAGAAAGAAAAGAGAAAACCTGCTATTGATCAATTTTGGTATATTATTTCCCAAGTGTTGTGTTTCTTCATAAATCATCTTTTTAAAAAAAAAAAAAACCCCAAAGATCCATTTGAGTCAAACTTCCAACTTTGTATTTTCACCAAATCATTATTGAAAAGGAAAGAGGGGAAATGCCCACCACATGACTAGTCCCAGCCTTAATTTCTTGGAGAAACTGTTTGGAATCTCGGCCTCCGATCGAGCGATTTTCTGTTTTCTTTTTCAAATAGTCTTTGGATTCATTATTCCAGCAATGTTTCCTTTGTTAATTAAAACAAGGGCATTCTGAGCAATTGTTCTGGCATCTGAGCCATGGCTCTAATTTGCACCAGTTGTGCAGTGCCTGTGCTGTTCTCTCTTGGTTTCCTGGTTGTGTCTGTCATGATTCATGGAGTCCATACTTGACACAACTTAATTGTGGTTAGATTATTAAGTACATGTCATACGATAGCTTACCATGCATCTACTTTTGGACCTGTTTTAACCCTAACTATGTCAACATGCATTTTAGCATGGGCAGGGGCACAGCCTGTACTTTTGGCTATGCTTGGTCTTTTTTTCTTCTTCCTTTTTATGGAGCATTCAGAAGCTCAAGTTTGAGTTCAGGGTTAAAAGAAGTAAGATTTCAGGAAGGGAAATGTCCAACCTGCAAGAGATCCAGACAGATAATGGTGAAACCCAAATCAGGACAATGTTCTCTAGAAGAAACTGGATTAGAATTTGATTGTTCATTGACAGGCTAGATCAAAATGCAGGATAAAACTCAAAACGTTAATAAAACCATATGCTTTAAAAAAAGGAAGAAAAAGAAGCAGCTTCAAATCTCGTTCTCCGAGGAACCTGAAGCCAGGAGAAGAAGCAATGGGTGGAAACTGGTCAACCTGGAACTAAGGAGGAATTTCCTGACAGTAAGAATGGTTAAGCCTTGAGACAACTCACCATGGATGGTCCTTTGTTGGAGGTCTTTAAGAAAAGATCGGATATCCATTTGTCCAGGATAGTATAAGGAATCCTGCCTTGGGCAGGGGGTTGGACTAGATGACCTCCACAGTCCTAGCCCCAGGATTCCATGAAAATAATAAAATAAGGAATGCAATCAAGTTTCTGTGTCATCCCTACAATCACCCCTACGTACAAGATGACCGTACCCACCTCTACCTATGATTGGACCCACATACGAAGATCTCAACTGAACGCTTGCATTCTAATAGAGGGACTTTGCTATGCCATTTGTGAATTCTGACTGCACATGAAACATGTGGTTTTACTATACGGGTCCCAATAGATCGTTCATCCCAAGGTATTGGTCCATCTCATTCTTGTACAGCTGACAATCAAATACTAGAGGTGTAAAAGAAACTGAAGATATGTTGATGTCCAGAGAGAAAGAGAGAAACATAAAAAATTATCACTTCTCAACCAGAGACATTTACTTTTGAAATTTTGCTGCTTCTTAATTCACCAAAGAATTACTGGTAGGAAAACCCATTCATTCTTAAAAAAATATTTTCAGCCATGATTTTAACCACTTACATTCCCCCGAATTCAAAGTTCAGGTTTCAATGACCTGTATCTTAAGTTTGTTTGGATTTGACTCCACAAAAGGCAGAAAATACTAGATTTTGGAACAAACCTGAGTTAATTCCTGGATTTGATGAATAAATAGCAGAAGTCCCATAGAACCTGCCTTAATATATTGGTAATATAACAACAATGTTTGTTTTCTTCGGGGTCCATGCGCTATATTGGGAGTGCCTCAGGAATGCTATTTTCTTTGAGGTTTTCAATGTTTCGTTTTGGAACCAAAAAAAACGAGAGAAAGAATTGGTGTTCTTTTGCACCAACTGTGCAAAGTATAATCTTGATTTCAATCAATCCTCCAAATTGTAGCCTAATGCTTCACTTGGCTGTTATTTGGAGTTCTCCGTTCCTTTCAACTGCATTTGCTATAATGAGATTTCAGAAGGCCAGCTTTTCTCACATAAATGGATAATAAACTAACCTGGAAATTAAATATTACGCTTTGTGGCATATTCATCAAAGATAGAGGGCAGCTATTTTGCATTATGGATGCAAAACAGCAAGGATACATATAGAGAAATAATTCTAGATGGCAACCTTATATATGCTCTCTCACACTTGCTGATTTTTCCAGTAATAATCCAAGTAGGGCTGGTTATCCTTATTTATGAACTACAAGAAATCACTTTTAAGTAAGATATATGAGAAAGTGTTTCTGTCTTGGTCACACATTGGAATTCTGATGCAGTCCGGTGGGACGTTGCCAACAGCAGATCGCAAAGTATGTATAATTCTTAATTTTAATAGGCAATGCAATTATGGATTTATTTTATCTCTGTGTTTCTGTTATGTGTGTTGGCCTCCACTTAGCTTCGCTGACATTCTATCTAAGATCGAGGCTGTTTAGAAAATTAACAGACAAAATGAAATATAAATAAATAAGAGTAAGGTATATAGAGATGGGCCCCTGATTTAACTTTTTGTGGGCCCCAATACCACCTCTGGCTTTAATGGCTATAAATTGTAAACTGTAAGCAGGCTGGCTGGGAAATTCTAAGAGTTGAAGTCCAAGCATTTAAAAATTGCCAAAGTTGAGAAACATTGCACTAGATACTCTACCTAGCAATTATAAAAAATTCAGCGCCAATCCATCTGGAATCCCCTCAATTCAAAAAAGACTAATTTCTCTCTATATAAAAGCGAAATACCACTCATGCATCATCGTAAAATCTCCAAAACCGTAAAGCCTACACACTTGAAATTGGGCACATATGTTCCTCTTGGCTTCTAGGTGCTCACTAAGAAAGGATTTTTCGAAATGACCATCAGAGTATTTCGTATATTATTGTTATTAACACGCTCTGATGCTAAGGAGTTCTACTCCCCCTCCCCACCTGAAAAGAAATCTCTTCCAAATGCAAAACACAAGCAGGGGAGAGGAGTTTCAGTTTCAGTTTCAGAGCACCAAGCAGCTTTAGTACAGAACAGTTGAGCTAAGCCACGCCCAGGCTCCTTGCTGTCTCCTCCTTGCTCACACAGCAAGTACTGTTTCACTTTCCAAACAGCCCTCAGCTCTCTCACACACTGACAGGACGCTAGCCAGATGAATACCAATGGATGTTGGTAGGCAGAGCCAGATTTTTTTCCCCCCTTATTTTCCTCCCCAAAAACTAAGCCCGACCACAGAATTTCATAGCAAAGCAGGGGTATTGAGCTAGTATAGCAATATATCTATTTTGACTGAGCTGTGTTCTCCTCATCACCGGAACTACCTTGTTTAAAATGGTTGGCCACGCCGTATTGTCAGTGTCTGAACATCTGTCTCTGACTTTGGGGATTCCTTTCTAGGATGTGCAGTTTCAAACAGCAGCATCCCATCCTCAGGCCAAGCGTTCTCTCCAGATGGACCTTAGCCGCCGTCAGGAGTTTAGATGGGGATTCCCTCTCAACTAGAGTCACATGGAAAGAATAAACCATCCAACATAAATAAATAAGCCGGATCAAAACAGCTGCCCACTCCCAAATGCCCTGGTGCTGTTGAGTAGTACCGATAGAGGAATAATTACTTCCAGTGGATGGCAGTAGTCGGTTTGCAAATCGGAAGGATCACAACCCTCTGTGGTGCAGAAAGGTGGGAGAAAAAAACAACAACTCACCTGGAAGAGGAAACAGGCATTCTTAGGATTTGCAAAGGTACCCCACCCCATCCCACTCCCCCGTGGGATATTCTCAGGAATTCATCTTGAAGGGAAGATGCCTTAAATCTCTCCTGGACTCTTGGATCCAAGAAAGCATCTTCATGTACGAGTCTTCTTTCGAAAAGGGTGTTACCCTAAAAGAGGACCTGACCTGGGGGGCTCATATTGCAGCCCTGGTCAAAAGGGCCCAGCAGAGATTAGTCGACCTGAGGCTTCTCAGGAAACAACAACTGAATGAAAAACTGCTGGTGACCTTCTCCCGCTGCACCATAGAAAGCATTTTAGCATACTGCACCTGTGTAGGGTTTGCCACTTGCACAGTGACAGATAGGAAAGCACTCCAGAGGGTTAATGTCATTGTCCAGAGGATCACTGGTTGCCCTCTCCCCTCTTTGGAAGAGCTTTATAGCTCCTGCTGCCTTAAGAAAGTTCACAACATCCTCAAAGATCCATCTCATCCTGGGAACCCCCCCCTTTTTTTTGAACTATTACCATCTGGCAAATGGTACAGAATAATAAAAACAAGAACAAATAGGGTGAAAAAACAGCTTCTATCCCAGGGCAGGAGCTCTTTTGACTTCTGCTGTATAGTGCAGTATTGGTGTGGTGTCGGGAGTTTTCGGTTCAATGTGTGGAGGGTGAAGGATGTGTGTTTGTGTTTATTTTCATGGTCATGGTCATGATGTGCACTGAAGATGGTGTTTGGTTTCATTGCATGAGGTGCAGTGACAATAAACTGAACCAAAGTAAACTAAACTAAACTAAAAGGATGAGCAATCCGTTGGCTAACTCTGGATTTCCTGAAGTACAGTAAATGGAAATGTGATGGGGTTGCAATGGATAATTCCAAGTGGTATCATGGTAATTTTGCACCAGATGGTGATTCAAATGGAAATTCTACAACAGCGATGAATCCTTTGAACTCTCTACCCTTATCATATGGACCTGAAAGGATGCTAATCATCAGGTTTTTTTAAAAAAAAAAAAAGTATTAAAGGAATACTATTTTTTTTTTAAAAAAGCCCAATATGTATTGGAGGAATCTTGAAGAAGTTGTTTTGACTTCTTCTGGATCTCTTCCAGAAATTCCAGTAGTTTTTGGGTGCTCATATCTAAGATTCACCATCCAGGATGGAAGTCCCATCATGTGACCATGGGAATGCTGCAATGGTCATAAGTGTGAAAAATGGTCATAAGTCACATTTTCCAGTGCCAGTTGTAAGTTCAAATGGTCACTAAATGAACTGCTGTAAGTTGAGGACTACCTTTATTGAATACCGTGCCATTTGGGATTACCAATTTTCTAAACTGATTTAGATGTGTCTAGGCTTTGTCTGAATCCCTATTTTTTTTTTCATTTTGCATTTTTTTACTTATTTTTCTCCTGGTTAATTTAGGATCCTACTTTATTCAGTGGATTTTATTTGTATTCATATATGCTTCGATCTTCCCGATCATCTCTAGATTTGAGAGTTGATAAATTTTATGTTTATTACTTTATAAGTGATGCTAACTCTACACTCACATGCCAGCTGGCCAAATATCTACATCAAGTCCTACAACTACTCAAAACTTTTTAATTAGATAAGTTGTTTTATTTTTGTTTTTTTCCCCTTGTCATGAATTGCTGTGCCAAATTATTTCTCTTTCCCTATTACTAAAGCTGGTCAAAGACCATGATAAAGATATTTGATTCAATCTGAATTTATATGCAAGCACTAAGGAAATTTATAGGGAGAAACCAAATTGTCTTAAGTCAAATGATGCTGTTGGAGAGATGGCATGGGTAACCATAATTTTTGGCTCATCCTACAATCTCATTTTTGTTGTCGTTATAATTATTGATTTCATTCTACTCGGTGGGATGTAATTTGATTCCAAAATGGAATTTATTCCAACAACGTGGAGATAATTTTTCATCCGAGGGATAAGAAAACAATCTGGATTGATTTCTTTAAAATAATGATATAAGAAAAGAGAGAAGGTAAAACATTAGAAATATTAACTCCTGAGCAGATAAAGTATCTGTAGGCTTATGTATCATCTATTTCTTGGTCTGGACTACCTTATAGGACTGATGTTGGTTATCATGGGAGTCCATTTGGACCTTCAAACTATGGACAAGGACTGGAGTAGACAAAGCCAAATTATTTTCCCTATCGATTGCTTTTTTCAGAACAGGCAAGGTTCAAGTCAGTTTCCATCAATTTTTTTTTTTTTACCTCTGTTTACTCCTCTTACTTCCAGGAAAGTAAGATGGTGAGATGGATAGCAAATGGGCCAAATTTAACAACTTCCCCGTGCCAGGAAATTACAGCTTCCAAGCAGAACAGTCAGGAAACAGTCTTGCAAGAAAGAAATTTCCTGTAGAAAATAAAGTTTTCAGGCCGTTTATAAAGTTTGGATCGTGGACCAATTTTCAATCAAGACAGTTTGTTCTTTTCTAGAGATTCCAGAGATCGAGCTGGCCATTTTTAATCCTCTCTTCCTACAGGTTTACACATTCCTTTTTTTAAAAAAAATATACCGTTTCTTTCTGAATGTAGATTTTTAAAAACTTTTAAAATATATATATAGGTTGGTTTTTGTTTTTGTTTTGTATGGTTTTTATCCAGTTGTTGTGCGCTGCCCAGGATCCCTTTTGGGTGAGATGGGCAGCTGTACAAATTTGGCTAATATTGTTTTGTCTTTAACAAAAAAAAAGGCAGGGGGGGGGGGCGGAGACACCAAGGAGTTTCAAAATATGCCCCCATGGTGCCCCAGGGTTCTTTCAAACTCAGCCATGCCAGCCCACAGTTAGCAAATAAGACCCTGGCACGGTTCCTAGTATAAGAAGGGGAAGAGGGAGGGGGGGAGTCCGTTGCCTTAGCTTCTAAAAAAAAATAAATGCATAAATTGGAGCAGATGGAGGGATTTGTCAATGCCCGTGTAGTTCTCCCTCCCTTTCTTTGCATCACACTAATGACACACACACACACACCGTCCCCCCCCCCTCCAAGCTTGGGGCTGCCGTGAAACCCCCGCCTCGGGTTAGAAGACGCAATTCCATGAAAAGATCCATTTACTCCTTGTCTTTGGAGCGGAGTGGCTGAGCGCGGAGTTTGCAGAGGGAGCGTGACCGGGGGGAGGGGGAAAAAATGGGGTCTGGGGGAGAGGAACTCGCCCCGAGGAGACCCAGAAATGTAGGATTTTGAGACTTTGGAGACCCCACCGCCACATCGGTTAGCGCTTCAACCTTCCGGGGGGGGGGGGGAAAGAAGGGAAAAAAAAAAAAACAACCCCCCACCAGATTCTGGTTTTAAACTCGAAGGGAGTTTTTAAAGCGCGGGGCGATCATGGTTACCTGTTACCTGCTCTTGGGGATGTTCTGCTTCCAAGCGGCGGCGTCAGCGACCCCCAAAGACCAGGTAAGCTGAAAAGCTGAAGGCATCTATCTTCCTCAACCTGGTTTTCCCTCCGCCTTACCTTTTTTACCTGTGGGGGAAAGGCGCACCTGTCCGCGCAGGGAGCCCGTTGAGCGCTGCCTGCCTGGCTGCGCCCAAGGACCTTAGGGAAGAGGGAGGCGAGTTTGGCACAAGCGGTCGCCCCTTTGGCCCGGGGCACAAAAGTGGGGTTTTGTCCGCCAGACGCACCGGCGTGAGCGAGGCGTTTTGCGCTGGCTTTCAATGGAAGTTGGGCAGGGGTGTGTGTGTGTTTGTGTGCGCGCGTGCGATGCTCCTTTCTACTTTTATCTCGCTACCTCTCCTTTCTGCCTTCTGGTAGTTGCAGGGGAGCCCTGTTGATCGGCGTCTTATTCCCCCCCCCCACACACACACAACCCCCGGGTAAAAAAGGGGTTTTAGACTTTTCCACGGTATTTTTTATTTTTATTTTGCTCATCCAGTCCCCCGGTTCTTTGGCTAGCCCAGAGGTAGGAAAGGCGCTCCATAGTCAGGGGTCTCGCGGGCAGTTGTAAGGAAGTGAGCGTCTCAAAGGAAGATGCTGCGTTCTGTTCGGCAGATGCTGCGTCCAAACGCCCAAAGCACCTTTCCTTGGCTGCAAGCTGGGGGAATTGGGGGAGAAGGGGGCTTTTGTGGGGGCTGTCACGGCTTGTTTCCCTCCCCCCCGCCAAAGATTGGCAGGTCAAAAGAATTCAGATTGTCATTTAGGTTGGTGGAAGGAAGGAAGGAAGGAAGGAAGGAAGGAAGGAAGGAAGGAAGGA
>NW_020717298.1:92363-124989 GCF_900518725.1 Notechis scutatus
GAAGGAAGGAAGGAAGGAAGGAAGGAAGGAAGGAAGGAAGGAAGGAAAGGTGCTCCATCACAGGAGGTTTTCAAGGTGACATTGGACAGCCATTTGTCTGGAACAGTATACAGTCTCCTGCTCAAACCAGGGTTGGGACTAGAAGACCTCCAAGGTCCCTTCCAACCTCGCTATTCTATGTGAATTCTTGGGGTCACACAGACCCAAAAATGCAGCGATGGATTGCAGCCATGCTGCTTCGGAAGGCTGCTGTGTGTCTTGAGGTCTATTTTTAACCAGAGTAGCAGAAAAGCTGAATCCACCGAAGAAAAAGAAGAAGAAGAAGAAAAAAGAGAGGATTTTTCTCCCCCTCAAGGTATGCTTTGGGTTAGGCCGGCCAGACGTTTTCCAGGATGTTTATTGAGCTTCCTGGAGCTTCCTTTTGGGCTGGTGCAGTAAGCCAAGCCTCTCTCTCTCTCTCTCTCTTCTGTGCCTCCAAGCGTTTGGCTGGATGCTTGCGAGATCATTTTCGCTTCCTGAGCCACACAGCAGCCCGCCTCGCCTTCTTCTTCTTCTTCTCCTTCTTTGCCACAAGAGGCAGATGACTCCATCCGGCTAACTCGGTCTAGGGAGGGATTCTGCCCTGGAGAGGAGGCTGACCCCTGGGGGTGGGTGGGATGGAAGCCGTGGCTGAATTCATTTTCAGAGGGTCTTGATCCTTCCTGGGCTGCTTCTGCCAGTTGCTAAAATCCCTTTCGCTTTTGCCTTGAGTGGAACTCAAGGAATCAAACAGGAAAGACGGAGTTTTTGTCCCAAATCTTTGTCCTCGGAGCTCAGCATTCCTTGGAAAAGATCCCACCAACATTTACAGAATAACAAAGTTGGAAAAGGACCTTGGAGTCCAACCCACTGCTTAAGCAAGAGGCATGAAACCATCCTTTTTTTTCTTTTTCTTTTGGTAGTTCAGCTTACGTACATTTTAACTGCTATTACACTGCATATTACAGTTTTCACAGGACTCAAAAGAGATTCGTACAGGAATGCCTTACTTTTTTTTCCTTATCACAGTTATAAAGTTGAAAGTTACAAGGTAGCTGTATAAGGAATTAATCCAAAAGATCAAAGTTAGATCAGTGGCTTCTTGGATTTTGCCATATAACTGGGGAAGTTATAAAGCCTTCGTAAGGCCACACCTAGAGTCCTGCATCCAGTTTTGGTCATCACATTATAAAAAAGATGTTGAGACTCTAGAAAAAGTACAGAGAAGAGCAACCAGGATGATGAGGGGACTGGAGGCTAAAACATAGGAAGAACAGTTGCAGGAACTGGGCCTGGCTAGTCTAGTGAAGAGAAGGACCAGGGGAGACAGGAGAGCAGCCTTTCAATATTTGAGGGGCTGCCCCAGAGAGGAGGAAGGGGGTCAAGCTATTTTCTAAAACACCTGAAGGCCAGACAAGGAATAATGGATGGAAACTGATCAAGGAGAGATTCAACCTGGAAATAAGGAGAAACTTTCTGACAGTGAGAACAATCAACCAACGGAACAGTTGCCTTCGGAAGTTGTGGGAGCGTCATCACTTGAGACCTTCAAGAAGAGATTGGACTGCCATTGATCAGAAATGGTGTAGGCTCTCCCACTTGGGCAGGGGGTTGGACTAGATGACCTATAGATGACCCTTCCAACTCTGATTATCTGTTATATGTTATCTGAAGTTCCATCTTTTCTTGGAGGACTGAACCCCTTTCCACAAATAACGAATGGATCCAAATCTTGAACTTGAGTAGTTAGAGGAGTTAGTCCTTGGAAGGCTGGAGAATAATTGGCCCCTTTTCTATGAAGCCATTCTGGGCCAACGGGTCTCCAATCTCTTCTTTAAAACCTCCGGTGTTGGAATGCCCACAACTTGCACGGATTCATTGTTCTCACTGTCAGGAAGTTTCTGCTTGGATCTACAATGGATCTCTTCTATCAAAGAAAGATCCAAAATGTTCATGGGACCATTGCTCCAGCCCTTTATGGAGTGGTCCTGAACGTTTGGCATGCCAACTATTTTGCTCTACTGCTGCACTGTGACTCTGCCTTGGACCTAACAGAACAGAAATGAATAACAGAGTTGGAAGGGACCTGGGAGGTCTTCTAGTCCAACCCCCCCTGCTTAAGCAAAAGATCCCATACTTACCTTCTCTGACCTGGGCTTACAAGGAGGCTAGTTTTGGCACTATGTCAGGTGCAAGGGTTTCATTCCTTTCTCCAAGGAATTGAGCTCAGCACGTGGTGATACAGAATCCTATATATTTCTTTTGAAAAGGGAAATGTGGCCACTCTCAGCTAGCGGGGGTTGGGAAATAGACCTCCATCCAGCTCTTTGAGCAATTAAACACAGCTCTGTTTATACTCCGGCCTCTGAATTCCTTTGAAATTCACGATACCTTCCAATTTGTGGTTTGAAATGTCTCATTTTCTTTCGTTCTTGGCACCAAGGACTTTTTTGGCACAGAGGTTACACTGTGGTCTTGCTTTCATAGGCTGTTCTGTTAAAAAAAAAAAAAGGGGCTGTTTCTTTTGCTGATTCCTGTTCTTTTGCTACCTCTCTAGGTTGCTTGGCTGGTTGGGAACACATCCCAAGAAAGGAACTGATTTTTTTTTTTTTTTAAATGTCAAAGGCAAAAGCCAAAGACCAAATAAGTTTGCTGATAGACCTGATGTTTGAGTCCCTTGCATTCTTCTTCGGGTCAAGAACCTGCCAGCTTTTTGGTAGTTGACTTGTGGCCTTCTGTAACCCAGATCTTGGCTGGGCTAATGGTGTATTATGGAAACATGGCTTCTGCAAATAATGGGTTTGAAGCTGCATTTATGTTCTCGCATGCTGCTCATCAGTGGTGGGATTCAAAAATTTTACTACTGGTTCTGTGGGCATGGCTTGGTGGGTGTGGTGCAGTTTGGTGGGTGTGGCAGGGGAAAGGTACTGCCAAAACCCCCATTCCCTCCCCATTCCTGGGGGAAAGTTATTGCAAAATCCCCATTCCCTCCCTGCCCCACTAACCTGCTTTCCAGCTCTGTTCTCCTAGGCAGGGCAACCAAAAGAGACCCAGCCAATCAGCTGGGACTCAGTGGGAGGCAGAGAATAGAGGGGGGCGAGGCCAGTCAGAGGTGGGATTTGCTGGTTCTCCAAACTACTCAACATTTCCACTACTGGTTCTGTAGAACCGGTCCGAACCCACTGAATACTACCTCTGCCGTTCATACACCCAGCCCAATGTTTCTGGCAGTGACTTACCAGCATTTACCCCAAAGAGTAGATCAGTTCCTCAAGTTTACTACAATTACTACCTCAACTTGTAACTCAAGGTAGCAACCATAACTTTAATGCCTGTCCTTCAGGTGACTTTAATTGGCCTAGATTGAGCAGCCAACGCCAGATCCTAATTCTTATCTTTCGTGGATGTGCTGGGTCTTATAGGACCACCCATATCCTCAGAAAATAGACATGGGAGAGGACATCTCCAATGCTAAGCTGGGAAGTGTCCTCATTCCTTAGCATTCTTCAGCCAAGAAAGGCTGACATGGTGGATCTCATTCTTAGAGAGATGGGCTGGAGGTTACCAGCAAGTGGATTTTTTTCTAACTAGCCACCTATCCCCAGCCAAAACACCTATTTTGGGAAGGACCAAGTCTCCTGCCATTGGCCATTCTCAAGACATGTTGTAAAAGCGTGCATTTCTTCCCCTCCTTCCTCCCTCATGGATTCAGTGTCTTGCAACCCATGAATGGAACCCACAAAGCCATGAATGGGTTGACCCCGATCCCACACTTTTCCCATGGAAAGGTTCTTTGGGAGGGATGAGGAGAAACCAACGCTGTGTTTAGCGTTGTGGAAGGAAAGGAAAAGTGAATAAAACAGAGTTTTGTGTTTTTTTTAAAAAAAAGTTTTGATTTTCAGAGGCATTTTTTTGTAAGGTCCCTTTGTCCTTAAAGGCAAAAGTTTTTCTTAACTCTGTTTCTGCCACCCTCAACTCACTTCTTTCATAGCTTTGACTAGGAACAGATGCGATCAAAGTCTTCTTTGGGGTTTCCAACACCACAGAGCTGATGAGGCAGCTGTAAGTGAAAGTGAAACATATTGGAACGCCCTAAAAAGCCACCCGGCACATTTTCAATGTGAGGTTGGGATGCTTACATCTTTACAGCCTTAAGCAAGGAAACCGTGATGGCCTAAATAGCTAATGTAATCCGGGTAGCATTCCCAGGAATACCACAACCATATGTTCAGAAATTATTCCATGGAAAGTATGCTGTAAGCCAGGGTTTCCCAACCTTGACAACGTTAAGACCCAGGAGCTTCAACTCCCAGAATTCCATCTTTGGCTGGGCAATTCGGGGAGTTGAAGTTCACAGGTGTTAAAAGTTGCCAAAGTTTTTCATAGTGTGGCATTGGGTTGACCAGAAATGGCAAGGAATTCACTCTTTGGATGAAGTTCCTCCATGCCACTTCTTCTGCTTCAACGTGTGACTTTGTAGTCCGGTGTCAGTTTGCAAGGAAGCTACAGCTCCAGTATCTTCCATTGTGTATTTCCCTTGTAAGTGTAACTAAAACTTTTGCTATCCAAGGAAGCTACCACATCACCATAATTTTAAAGTCCCTATGCTTCAAAAGTTCTAGGGATTGACTTCTGGCCATACTGCCTGTCACCCAACTTCAAACCCTCTGAGATTATTAAAACTTTTTCCAGCTTACCAACCACGGAAGGCCAAAAATGTCATTCAGATGGTGTTCTACCCCAGTTCATACCCCCAAATATTATCCTGATAGGGATAGGAAATAAATTAAATAATTGGAGTTCCTAACCGGTGACCCATAGCAGTTTTTATTATGGAAGTCAGAGCTATAATTTCCCTTCATTTTTTTCTGGAGTTTTCCTTTCTCTCTTGTTGCAGGATATCAATTGGAAGATCAATAATATTTCAACTCTGTTGTTAGCTTTAGATGTGCAATCTAGAGTGGGGCAATTTAACTCAAATCAAGTCCAACCAAATCTTTATTGTGGTCATAGGGTAGAGTAGCATGAAAACAATTTAAGTTCTTAAATTGAAAGAAAGAGACGGAAAGAAATTAAAGAGGGCAATTGAAATCCTTTCCTTTTTTCCTTCTTTAAACGTAGACACATATACATCCACACACAATGAAATGCAGGGGTTTTTTTTAAAGATGAAAAACACTGACCCTGGTATTCTTGGAAGTGTGAAACTTTAGGATAATATGAAACACATGAAAATCGGAATTCAGGATTCTTTCAAAAACCTGTTGGCGATCTTTCAGCCGAATTCAGTGAATTTGGATTAAACTCTTCAATACACACCCAGATGCTTGTATTTTTCTTTAAATAGAGTTACGTTGAATCTATTTAAGCCAAATGTGCATTGCCCAAGTCAAGGGATGGAGATGGTTGCTGGGGCTGAATCTCTCTACATTTCTGCACGTCTTCCAAAATTCATGAGCTTCATCCAGTTGTCCAAGGAGAAAGCATTTTGTGAATGTTTTCCTATATAAACACATTGTTCTTTAATTTGGGAGTAAGTTCCCTGAGGTTCAGTACAGTGTAACTCAAATGAAACATAGACAATCACTCAATAAGATTTGTTCCAGATTGGGACAAATCCAGACCATCTGGCTATCCATACTTGAGGTCAAGTCTGGGAGTCTACCTTCAACTGAATGGAGAGATTTACATCTACTGTGATTTTGCAGAGCTTGCTGAATTTGGGAATATCCATAGATTTGTTGGCCAAATTTCTCCTGGATAGATGGCAACCATGATGGATGGATGAATGGAGAGATAAAGATAGATCGATAGATCAATAGATTGATAGATCAATGATAGAAGATAGAAGAAACAGCTTCTCTGGGGGGTTCCCATTTTGAAAAGAAACTTGAGCATGCCCTCTTGAATACTAAGACAGGATCCTTGTTGAGGGAAGGCCAACTTGTCATCAACATCTGCTTGATTTGAATGCTCCAACTTTGTTGGCAACTTATAGAGGAAAAAATCCTCGTATATTCATCATTCATGACAACTGAAGGTGTTAGAGAAGGATGATTCACAGCAAAGATTTGTGGTAGATGGGTAAATGTGAGGGGGAGAGGGGGTGAATTACTTTTGCAGACATTTGCTGTTGGTCAACATTGGATGTTGAGCTTATTCTGAAGTTCAAGAGATTTTTCAAGAATGGCACATTCTAATCCTTCAATAAGCCTTCTACTCAAGGAGAGAAGCAACCTAGAACTAAAGAGAAATTTTCTGACAGTTAGAACAATTAACCAGTGGAACAACTTGCCTCCAGAAGTTGTGAATGCTCCAACACTGGAAGTTTTTAAGAAGATGATGGATAACCATTTGTCTGAAGTGATGCAGGGTTTCCTGCCTAGGCAGGGGGTTGGACTAGAAGACCTCCAAGGTCCCTTCCAACTCTGTTATTCTATTCTAAGCCATGAGCCTTCGCATAATTCTGAATATACATTTCTCCAAGGAGCCTGGACATTCTGAAAAACTTCAAATGTTTATTGTTTATAACCCCTTTGCTACAGATAAAAAGTTGCACTTCTTTAAAAAAAACAAACCTCCAGATAGAGTACCTGCTGAAGATTAGACTGGGAAGCCTAAATAAATTCTTTCTGAAGTCAGGAGAAAGCAAAAACCAAAACAAAATACAAAAAAACCCAAAGCAGAACAAAACTCCATATTTTTTTTAGCTGCAATCCTGATGAATTTATAGCCATCCTCCTCTAATTCTTAAAGCTCTGTTGTGGTTGCTCATTTTTGTCCCAATCTGTGCTGGAGAAAATTGAGTTTAATTTGTTGCTTTTTGTTTTGCCAAGTTATTATGGGCATCTGGTGCAGCTGAAAAGGAGGGAATGACTCAGGTTTTGAACAGGGTCCTCCTCCTTCCATTAGTGTGGGTAGATCTTTGGACTTTCTGCCTCCATTCCCACAAGTTATTTATTAAGTGGTTGTGAAACGCAAGGGCAGGAGGCCACATCATTCCATCTGAAGAAAGCCATGGATCTGATACATCCTCAAGAAGATTGGATCATCGGTTTGGTTTGCCTTTCCAAGGGCTAGTAATTGTGTTTTGAAATACCTCCAAGAAGCCCCTTTTTTTGATCATTTTCCAAAGGTCTTCAGCGTATTATTTATGTAGGACATTTACACTCTACTTTTCCTTTAAGTGGTTCCAGACAGTGTGGCTGGATCCATTCCTTACTTTCTCAAGAACTTGGTGGGAAATTGGGGATCAGAAGTATTTGTGAATATGGTGGCTTCACTCTTGCTGGGGAGAATGGATTAGGAGACTTAAAGCGATTTCCAAATGGGTCAAAAACAAGGGTAAGAACAAAGTAAGCTTCTTCAGGTGTCCTGTTCCATAGCTGAGGAAATGCTGGTCACCATAATTATTAGCCAATTATCTTTCTTCACTTAGAAGCAGTTGGGCCTCCAAAGAGGCATTGAACTTAAGGTAGAGGTGGACCGTTGACATTGGACTCCAATAGCAGAACATCGAAGTTTCTTCTTGCCACCAATCACTGAAGAGAAGCTAGGATGTTATGGCTTCACACCAGAAGATGCTTTCTCCTCCTGCTTCCAAACCCCTTGTTGAACATGCTTTTAGAGAGAGATTCTGTAGGAGGAGATGACCAGGTTGGGCCTGAGGGACTGGTCAAATGAGACCCTTTGTGCCCACAAGAGATCTAAGTCCAGCCCACCTTGAAGATGCATGAGAAAACCAAGGAAATCCAGGCAGTTCAAATGAATATAAAGGTTTATTGCAAGCTTATGCTCTTTACAAGAATCTGAACTACTAACGGTCAAAGCAAACAGGTGGTAGACCAGAGTCAACAGAATTCAAGGTGGGCTGGACTTAGATCTCTTGTTGACGTGATGGGGGGAGGGGTAAGTCAAGCACTCCTTGTATTTTACTGATGGTGAAATCTTCAAAGCAAGGTCCGTGCAGCTCTTCTTCTCTTAAAAAGAATATTAGATTGTGCAGAAATGGACAGACTAACACTGAAGATAAAAGAAAAAGAAGACACTGAATATTTTTGAACTGGGGACTTCTTTTATCAATGGTTGGATAATGGAGGTAGAAACTAGGAACTGAAAAAGTATTATTAGGTAAACAAATTGACCCAGATTTGTTCACTCACAAAATCTCCAGAACTGTAAAGCCTACAAACTTGAAATTTGGCACGTATCTTCCTCTTGGCTTCTAGGTGCTCACTAAGAAAGGATTTTATGAAATGAGCATTAGTATTTCCTATATTATTATTATTATTAACACGCTCTGATGCTAAGGAATTTCTACTCCCCCTCCCCACCTGAAAAAAAATAAATTTCTTCCAAATGCAAAACACAAGCAGAGGAGAGGAGTTTCAGTTTCAGTTTCACAGCAACACTAAGCAGCTTTACTGCAGAACAGTTGAGCTAAGCCACGCCCAGGCTCCTTGCTGTCTCCTTCTTGCTCACACAGCAAATACTCCTTCAGTTTCCAAACAGGCCTCAACTCTCTCACACACTGAAAGGACACTAGCCAGACAAATACTGATGGATGCTGGTAGGCAGAGGTAGAATTTTTTCTCTCCTTAGTTTCCTCCCCAAAAACTAAACCTGACCACATAGTTTTGTAGCGAAGCACGGCTATCCAGCTAGTATATAGATAAATTGGGGGAGAAAAAAGTCCCTGGCCCAATTGTGGTCATAAGTCAAGGACACTTGTATTTTATCGATGGCAAAATCTCAAAAGCGAGGTCTATGCAGCTCTGCCCCTCTTCTGGGAAAGGAGAACAACAATTGTGTGAAATCACGGTGTGGGAACCAAGTGGCCCAGGATGCCTCAGAAAAAGCTTTGCACAAAGATGTCAGGGCCCTCCAAAGTTTATGGCTGGAACGTCCTACACTACGTCTTGTGGGTCTCTTTTGAAAGAGCTTGTTCCACTGTGCCCAGCATGAAATGTGCCCACTCCTCTGACTCGGTTTCTATGAATCACCCCCATGGCAGTTTGGGGAGCCATCACTTCCTGTCTTCTCCTGCAGCATTCAAAGGAAACAATGGCTGAAGTGCTAATTTGCAGCCCCGAGGATGGAAGTCAGCAGGAGACTTCCGTGTGAAAGTCTTCTGGAAAAGGGCATCAGGTGGCCAGTGTCCTGCCCCAAAATTCCCAGCGTGTGACTTTCCAGCTTCAAGTCCAGCCCCCCCTCTCCTCTTCTACCGGATGCCTGGAGGTGGCTGCTAGGTTTCTGGAAGAGATGGACAAGGAGATATATAAAGGAAAAGCTGAAAAGGCAGGATCTCGGCGGAACTGTAACACACACACACACACATACACACACAAAGCTGCGCCGTTCCCAAAACTTTTGGTGAGCCTCCGTGCTTCTTTGAAGAATTGAAATATAGCTGTCCCCGGAGAGGATTCATGCATCTTTTAAAATGTGTTTGTGGGAACGTAGCTCACAGCCAAGGAATGGACCAACCGACATCTGATGTGTGCTGGGGTTTTTGGCAAAGCATGCTTGACTCTGTAGCCCTTATTTAGTTCCAGGAAGATGTGTTGGTTATGAGGGGGTGGGATAATTCCAGATAATTTGCTGCAGATTATTTATGCTTTGCAGTGGAAAGAGTCAGGAGTTGTGTCTTTCTTATGTTCCACCCGATGAAGTTTTGGCACCACAAAATCATCCGCTCACTGGGTTTTACAGTCCACTATCAATTTGTCCTTAAATCTGGATTAGTTTAAGGGTACAATAGCCTAATAAACCCAATATATTTGGTCATCCTTATTTTTGGCTTACTCTTTCTGTGGATCATTTACCGGTATTTGTTTGAAAAGGTTTGTCGGGCTGCCCATCTTAAAAACGCAACTTGGGGCAGCTCACAACCATCGTAAAAGCCTCAAACCACAAAGCCACAAACCGTCGTTCAATCGTGGCTTATCCTAGTGTGCGAAGCCAGTGGGACTTTGCTGTTTACCAGCATGCAGCAATGTGTTCTTCGCCGTTGTGGTTACAAAAAAAAATTTTGGTTCCCATTTAGAGGCTGGAAATGCTCTTTTTTTTGCTCTAAGAACACCACAACATGTCTTTATCTGTTGCAGAATCCATCCACAATGCCAGCCTTGGAGGCTCCGTAGGAAATGAGGAGATTAAATGTTATGAGTTATGTAAGTCATGTTTTTAAACTCAGTGGAAGGGCATTTTCGCTCTTTGTGTAACTGTCTGCAACTTGGCTTTTCTAAGGGTGATTTAATACCCAGGAATAAAGGGGTGGAGGAAGCAGGGAAGCTATTTTTCTTGTCCTCCAGATGTGATCCTTCTCGGAATTCCCTTCTCTCCTGCCCACCTGGGTTTCTGAACTGAAATGATGAAGAAGAGAAGGACCAGGGGGTGACATGAAAGCAGTATTCCAATATCTGAGGGGCTGCCCCAAAGAAGAGGGGTTCAAGCTAGTCCCCAAAGCACCCGAAGGCCAGACAAGGCTACACAATAATGGATGGAAACTGATCAAGGAGAGATCCAACCTGGAACTAAGGATACATTTTCTAACAGTGAGGACAATTAACCAATGGAACAACTTGCCTCCAGAAGTTCTGGGGGTTCAACACTGGAAGTTTTTAAGAGGAGATTTGACAACCATTTGCCTGACATGGTATAGGATTTCCTGCCTGAGCAGGGGGTTGGACTAGAAGACCTGCAAGGTCCCTTCCAACTCTGTTATTCTGTATTCAGATCTCTGCCTCTATCCAACATATAAGTGAAAGCTATTATTTATTCTTGGTCTCGACTTTCATTCTGAATTTTCATTTTTGCTAGGGGAGGTGCAGAACAGGCATCTTGGGGCACAAATTCCAGGGGGGTTTAATTTTTCATCCATCCATGTACTTCGTGGAGGGCAAATAGCTCCCTTGTTGATTGGGGAGACAGCTCGTTCACGACTGCTAGTCCCACTCAGAAGTTCCTAATGAGTTTCCAAAGGATTCCCAGAGTTTCTCTGGAATCACTTGAATGAGCAAATACAAAAAGTCCCCACCTCACCCCCCCAAAATTGGTGTTATTATTATATTTCTTTTCAGATTCCTTAGCAAAAGTTGAGCCAATCTTCAACCCCAACTGGCTCGTTTCCCATTTTGTTTGGCCTCCTGGAGCCCCTTCCTTCAAAATTCAGAATAAACATGACACAAGGGTCCGTGGAGCTAAAAAAAAACAACACAGAAGACTGAAAACCAACATTAATTGAACCTGCATAACTTTCTGAAATTAACTTGGAATTCAAGGGTTTCTCCTGGTGCAATAAATCCCGTTTGTTTATTGTTCTCTGAATTTCCACATGGGAAACAAAATATACCAATATATACTTCTAGACCAAACTGCAATGGGCTTATGCCATTGCAAACAACAACAAACAACAACAACAAACAAACAAACAAACAACAGCAAACAACAACAATAAACAATAAACAACAAACAACAAACAAACAAACAACAAACAACAACAACAAGCAACAACAAGAAACAAGAAACAAGAAACAAGAAACAACAAACAACAAACAACAAACAACAAGCAACAAACAACAACAAGCAACAACAAACAAACAAGCAACAACAAACAAACAACAACAAACAAACAAACAAACAACAAACAACAATAAACAATAAACAATAAACAACAACAAACAAACAATGACAACAATAAAAAACAATAAACAACAACAATAAACAACAACAACAACAACAACAACAAACAAAAACAAACAAACAAACAACAAACAACAAACAACAACAGCAACAACAACAAACAACAACAACAAACAAACAACAACAACAAACAACAATAAACAACAACAAACAACAACAACAAACAACAACAAACAAACAACAAACAACAAACAAACAACAACAAACAACAACAACAACAACAAACAACAACAGCAGCAACAACAAACAACAATAACAATATACATAGGACTAAATCACAAATGCACTGTTTGATTCAAGACAATTACTGCCTTGGAAAAGAAACTGTTTCTCAGTCTATTAGTCCTCATTTTAAGACACCTATAACGCCTGCCTGATGGTAACAGATCGAAATATGAATGTCCAGGATGAGAAAGGTCTGTGGAGATTTTTAGTGCTCTAGAGAGGAGTCTGCTCTTCGCCATCTCTTCCAAAGAAGAAAGAGAGCAACCGATGACTTTTTTTTGTGCTGTGTTGATGACTCTCTGGATCATCTTCTTATCCACTTACAGATCATCCAGCATTCTAGTCCTGTCTTAGGCCAGGAAAGCCAGCTGGGTGACTCTAAACCAGTCACTCTCTCGCAGCCCAATTTAGGAAAATAGGAGAGGTTTTTAAGAGATCGGACAATCATTTGTTCTGAATGGTATAGTGTGTCCTGCCTGAGCAGGTGGTTGGATTAAAAGATTTCCAAGCTGCCTTCCAACTATGATATTCCGTCATTCCTAGATACCAAGAAGGCCCTAATCTGAAAGAGGAGTCTTTTGTTTGGAAGGAAAGTGATGCAACTGATTCCTTTGAACTCTTCTCCCAGCTGGAAGAGAAGATCCAGCTTGAGAGATAATGCCTTGCGGAAAAAGAGGCGGCTTTAATCTATCTCTCCCAAATCCTTGATGGAAAATCATCTCCTCAAACCTCTTTCCATCTTGGCCTGCATCCTCCCCCCAGCCCCAGGCCTTCTTCCTGTCCTTCCCCTATCATATCATCTGGTCCCAATATATCCCCATGAAAAATGGAGGAAAACAGGCAACCCATTCTGTCATCCATCACGAACTCTGGCTTCTCCATTGTGCTGTGCGCTGAACTTTTTCACCGTTCTCAGAAACATTCCTAAGTGTTGAGCTGCTTGAAGCAGCTACAACACACATCAACAAAAATAATAATAATCTGCCAGAAAAATTGCTTTATTCTTCACCCCTAAAATTGTTTTGGCCAAAGTCCCAAGTCCAGTGATATTCAGTTTTGGACCAATTACAGTTGTCTGGCCAATCTGCCATAACTCATCAGAGTTATAAATATCTACTTCTGGCCTTTGGAAGAAAAAGCACCTAGTAAGGCAGCAGAATAAAGGGTTTCTACAGTGTACCAACGTCTGGCTGAATGGTTGTCACACCAGAATTTATTATTTTGTTCAGTAGAACCCAGAAGCTTCTTTCAAAAGAAGTGATGACAACTTAGTGAATTCCATTGCTTAGAAAAGGGGGAGTAAAGAAAGTCTGCCTTGGTTTGGGGAATAAATTGGCCCACTTGTAATTTCATTGGATTCCATTGGGAAAGACTTTTTAAAGAACTTTCAAGTGACGGAATCATTAACAAAAGCACCATTGTATTGTGTTGTGTTGTGTTGTGTTGCATTAGTAGACTAGGCTTGGCTTGACTTGGCTTGGCTTGGCTTGGCTTGGCTTGGCTTGAGTTGAGTTGAGTTGAGTTGGCTTGGCTTGAGTTGAGTTGAGTTGAGTTGAGTTGGCTTGGCTTGGCTTGGCTTGGCTTGACTTGACTTGACAGATCTAATATAGCTACCCTCCCCAGTGGACTCTGGGCAGTTTACAAAATATAATATTAAGCACTATAATACTAAATTAAACAACAATAAAAACAAAATGAAAGCTCAAACCAAACAACCATTAAGGCAAAGCATGACAGCATTGTCAATCCCCAATATGTCAATTCCAATTTCCCAACCACCAGCAGATCCATGGAGAAGAAGCCTTCATACCATGATGGTTCTTAAATCTACCTTCTTCTATCTATCTTCTATATATATATATAAAAGCGAAAGACCACTCACGCATCATCACAAAATCCCCAGAACTGTAAAGCCTACAAATTTGAAATTTGGCACATAAGTTCCTCTTGGCTTCTAGGTGCTCACTAAGAAAGGATTTTTTTTTGAAATCCCTTTCTTAGTATTTCGTATTCCATTAGTATTTTGTATATTAATAGTATTATTAACACGCTCTGATGCTAAGGAGTTCTACTCCCCCTCCCCTCCTGAAAATAAATCTCTTCCAAATGCAAAACACAAGCAGAGGAGTTTCAGTTTTAGTTTCAGTTTCACAGCAGCAAGCAGCTTTACTACAGAACAGTTGAGCTAAGCCACGCCCAGGCTCCTTGCTGTCTCCTTGCTCACACAGCAAATACTGTTTCAGTTTCCAAACAGCCCTCAACTCTCTCACACACTGATGGGACACTAGCCAGATGAATACCACTGGATGCTGGTAGGCAGAATTTCCCCCCCTTTTTTTCCTCCCCAAAAACTAAACCTGACCACACAGTTTCGTAGTGAAGCACGGGTATTGAGCTAGTTTAACAATATTTATTATATTAAAATTTTAAGTCAACACCCTTCACTGCCACTACTGCTTCTCGCAAGTGTTTGGTGGGATTATTGTTTCCACATAGGCTGACAAATCATGTTGATGTCCTCAGAGATCCTCAGACCATACTTTGAGAAAGGCTGATCTACAGTAATTTATCCTCACTTCTGAAATGCAGAAATACAAATATGTTCCAAGTTGGAGATGGGTCTTCACTGAGTTTTACTCTGCTTTCTTGAAACCCAGTTCTGATGCCGTCCCTATATTGACCACTTGGTTCTGTTTCCTTTCCTGTGACAGAGTATTGGCTGCGATGACTACTTGGGTTCTGATAAGGTGGTGGACAAATGTGGAATCTGTGGAGGGGACAACACAGCCTGCAGGGTCATCTCGGGAGTCTTCAAGCACAGCCTGACCAACCTTGGCTACCACAAAATAGTCGAAATTCCAGAAGGGGCCACCAAAATCAACATCACTGAGATGTCCAAGAGCAACAATTACTTAGGTAAGTCGGTCCACCTCTCCCCAAAGACATCATCTTCTAGTTGAGTGATCTGTTGGTACTGCGGATGCCAGAATTCCCTATTCAGGATTCCTGGGTGTGGTAGGTCCCAAGTGATTTGGAAGAAACCAGATAGAGAATAATGTTTCTGAAGGAGGAGGAGGAGGAGGAGGAGGAGGAGGAGGAGGAGGAGGAGGAGGAGGAGGAGGAGGAGGAGGAGGAGGCATAAAAGCAAAAAAGAGAGTCAGCCTATGTTGGTTTGAGGAGAGTGTTCCTTGGAACATTGTTGAATGAAAGCTTCTTGGAAGATTGCTTCTTCCTAGAAAGGACGTCGGTCAAAAGAAAGCTCATGAGATCACTTATCCTCTTCCACTGGTGGAAATTGAACCATTGAGTGCTCGAAAACAATAATAGGCTTCGTAAGGAACATTAGGTGACATGCAAGGGGAGGTATGAGTTAATACATGAGATGAACTAGAAGTGGAGGACCTAAAAAGTTATCTGTCCAATTGGTTCTCTTTGGTCATACCATCTTCTTCCTCCTTCTCCTCCTGCTCTTCCTCTCCTTCTCCTTCTCCTCTTCCTCCTCCTCTTCTTCTTCCTCCTCCTCCTCCTCCTTCTTAACAAAGCATTATTTTGATATGACTTTTGTGATAGTATGATTGAACTCCAAAGTTGACCTCTTTGCATCACTCTCCTTCGTCACTCTACCACTCCTGTTTTCATCTACTTTGTCCAAAATATAGATGTGACATCATTGCTCCCTAGACGGCCATATACGAAAACAGGAAATATGCTTCTGATGTAAGCAAAATGGTAGTCAGCAGGACAGAGCAGCAGCTTTGGGAACCTTCAACCCTGGGAGATTGATCTGGTGCAGACAGGTCTTCAGACTACATCTACCAAACGTTGGTACTAGCCAAGCTGTGAAGCTCTAGGGATTGAACAAACCCTGGGAAACGGCATGTGGGTTTTCTTCCCAGGCATGCCAAAGAGTGCGATTCATTTTTAGAACAGGAATGTTGCTATTATTCTGCCCCATGAAAATGGCACGGTACATTCAATTCAAGGCAACTCCTAAGAAGGAACACTATATGAAATATCCCACCCTCACCTTTTTACAAGTTCCCAAACTTTTAATTCCTTCTAGTTTCAGCGCTTGTTCTCAAAATCTTTAGCTAGGGAGCCTTCTTCTTTGGGGCCAACTAGTAACCATCTACCTAGTTAAGGGTAGGTATAGCCTTGATATAATCACATTTGTCCATTGTCCGAAGGGATATCATGATCTGCTCTTGGTTATCCCAGAGTGTGTCAGCTTTGGAAGCCATATTTTACTTAGAAGCTTCCACACTGCCACATCTTAGTGCCTGGGAATTTGGCAGGGAGGATTTCACAGAGTGGTGGAAGTTTAGACATAACAACCTTCTTCCCATAAAGTCAAGGACAAGTTACCCTGCACCTGGAAAGGAGTGACTGGAGGAATGTCTCCAGTTGGGACAATGGGTGATTGGACCATGGGATAGACTGGTGGGTGCAGGGGATGGTTTTGTGAATTTCAATTGGGAAGGGAAAACCCAAAACTCTCAGATTCGGGTTTTCCCAGATGTGCCAGTATGACTTCTTCAATAAATTCTTACTTGGATAAACTTTGTTTCTGAGTGCTGAATGGAATGGGCAGTTTCACTGGAACACTGACAGAGTGCAGGACATGAAATAACAGATTAAAATTCTAGGGAGGCAGAACCAATTCAACAGTTGAATCATTTATGGACTATATACATCTGCTGCATTATGTCGTGTATTTATTGCTTTGACTTGTGGCATGTCATGTGTTGGGCAGATCTCCGATGCCAGTTCATTGAAAAAGCAGAAGGAATACTGTGATTTGGGTGTTATTGTTTTTCTAAATGTAACATTAAGATCAGTTGTGTGTCTTGCTAGGTTCAGCAGTGGATTGGATGTGTTACTTGAATCGGTTTGGGACTTTGTGGTTTGTTTGATCTCAATGCTCAATTTGGAGACTGTATGGTTAGCTTTGGTTTGGTGTGTTCAAAGACTCATCTCCACCAAAGGCAGGGGATATAAGATGTGTTCCTGCATGTGGTAATTTAGCCAACACATTTTGTCGTCCAAAAGCAAGTGGTTGATTATTCAGCACCTGAGACAACATCATTTCAGCTATCCGATCAATGCTTCATTCATTTGAAATAGATCATAAAACTAACACCAAGGATTGTTCTTTTTCACCCAAAATTAAATCTTTCCTCATCTGTCAAAAGGAGATAAAAATGCTTTTTAAAAAAAGCTTAGATTTAGGCATCTTACTCTTTGGAGTGTTTTGAATCGTTTTGGAAGAAAACATACTTCCCAAAGCAAACTTGAGACACTAACGCACAATTGGCATCAGCAGATGTTTTGGGACATCTTTTGTTGTTGAGTCTTAGATAGGTTTGAGAGCCATATTTTTAATCATTCATTGGTCCTTACAAGATGCTGTTCTTATCAAAGAGAAGGATTGTGGAGACACGATAGCTGTCTTCTAGTACTTGAGGGGCTATCATGGAGAAGAGGACATTCACTTATTCTCTAAAGCGCCAGAGGACAGGAAAAAATAGTTAAGGGTGGAAGCTTCTTAAAGAGAGATCCAACCTCAAAGTAAGGAGAAATTTCTTGACAATAAGAACAATTATTCAACGGAACAACTTGCCTCCTGGAGCTGTGGATGCTCCATCACTGGAGGTGACAAGCATTTGACCAGAATGGTATAAGACCTCTTGACTTGAGCATGTGGTTGGTTTATACCAGGAACTCTTTATGATAGTAACTTGTCTACTTCTGGCAGTAAGTTTGCTTTAGACAACTCAAGAGCTTCAAGAGAGATGAGACAACAGGAAGAATCCTTGCACTTAGGACAAATTAAAGAAAAATGCACGTTTGACCTAGGAAAATAAAAATATTGATCATAAGATCTGATTTCCCAGTGTGATCAGTTATCTAGCTGCAACCTTTAGGAAGAACCTGTGCTGTTTGTACATGGATGCATATCTCTGTGTGTGGAGGAGGGCCCATTTGCAGAATACAATTGTGGGTTGCCTCTCCCTTTGGGACCTGAGACTCCTTTCAGAAACACAATTGCTCATGACATTTGGCCGAAGATGCAAAGGGAGAGGTTTTGTGTAGTTGTGCAAAAAAAATATATGTGATGAGTTCAGAGACCCTTTTGCTGAAGTTTGTACGAGATTTCTGGGCCTGGCCTTCATCCTTGGGGCCTTGCCTTGAATAATTCGGGGCCTCCTCCTAGATCTGGAACTCTTCAACAGCATAACAGCTTGGGAGAAAAGAGAAATGGACCCAGCTTGGCAGAAAGCATCTCACTTTATGTGCTGGATTCTGCTCTGGCTAATAAATCTCCCCGCTTGAGGTTTAGCGTAGCAGGGATGACATTATTTAAAACAACATTGGTTTTGATAAAGACAGTCAGAGAGTGCAAGATAAGGGAGGGACATGGATTGATGGCTCCGTGGAGCAGACATTGTGGTTGAAGATCTCAAAGTTGCCTCGCCCAACCTCTTTGACGCTGGCTGGGGATTCGGGGTGATAAAATCCCTCACATCTGGAAGGCATAATAGTGGGGAAAGAGGCTAGACAACAGGGCTAGAGGAGGCATTACCCAGTTCCTTGAGGTAGACGTTCCGCCATTCTGGTTCTCGGGTTGCATCTAAATACATGTCCCACTGAACCAGAGACGGCCCCTTCTGAAGAGCAGATTGGCATCCCTAAAGGGTAACATAGTCTCCTTATTGAATTTTCAGACTAATAAGGATTCCAAGAGCCCAAACCCTAATAAGGATTCCACCCCCAAACCCACAGCTGAAGACCCACAGCTTTCTGAGAAACAATGGACCCCTCGTGATTACCCCCATAAGGCTGCTAAAAAAAAAGAAAGAATCAGGAAAATCCCACTGCCCCGATATACATAGATTTCTTTTTGTGAGTTCAGATCCCACCTTAGGTGTGAAAGAAAGCCAGCTGGGTGACTTTGGTCCTTTTCTCTCTCAGCCCCACCCACTTCACAGGGTTGTCGTTGTTGTGAGGAAAATCAAAGGAGAAAGGTGTGTTGGATATGTTCACTGCCTTGAGTTATTTGTAAAACGCCATAAAAGTGGGATACTTTTTATCAAACAAATAAATATGAGACTGTGACTGGCCCAGGGCATTCAGCTGAATCTGTGCCTGAGGAAGAACAAGAACACCCCCCATCTCCTGGTTTCTAACTAGGTGCCTTTAACCACTACTTAACCAAACTGGCTCTCTTTGTAGCATACTGTACTATAGTTTGTGCTGTAGATAAATAGAATGTCTACTTTTAAATGCAGAAATTGTGGTTTTTTTAAAAAAAAATACTGCTGTTGAAAGAAGAAAAAAAACAAGGAAAAGAATGGTGTGAAAAGCTATTAATATTTTTGGTTGAGTCCTATTGAGGCATGAGCTAAGTTTGGTATTTGGAAGAATTATTTGCTTAGCACATGCTAAGGAGTCGGCATTAAAATGATTGTGGGAAAAAGCCCACAAATTTGATTAATGTGCAAGCGAAAGTTATTTCTGCTGTGTAAAGAATGCATTTGGAAAAAGCCTAGAGTTATATTTCTGTCTTGTGTGAGAGCCTACGTCGCATTGCGATTAACTCTTTCAGCTGACATCTGCTTAACACTTTGTCATGTTTAGCCCTGTCTTCCTTCTCCATTCTGAAATATTTCCCTTGAAATGTCACCTTGAAAGAAACGATGAATAAAAGCAGAATGAAACCTTTGAACACAAATCTATAGTTGTGTGCAAGCAAGCACGCAAAGGTGCAGAATCCAACAAAATAGTGCACTTGTCCTTGGAGGGAAGATCTTTGATTGGCTGTTTAGTTGGAAAACATCACAGAGCTTCGGGTTTCTTTCTTGGTCATGGTGGACCTGCTACTCACAACCCTCATACATTTTGATCAGCCAGCTCTCATGTATATGTATGTAAAGTTAGCAGGGTATTGGTTTGTTGTAGGATGTTGCACGCATGCAAAAGTTAAATGAAGGTTTTCAAAACCTGGAAAACTGGATATGTAGGACACCTCAAAGTCAAAGAGCAGTGGAGGAAAATGGTGTAGGGTTTTCTGTTTGAACAGGATGTGGGACTAAAAGAATCAGGGGAGACAGGATAGCAGTCTTCCAATATTTGAGGGTCTGCCCAGAGAGGAGGAAGGGGTCAAGCTATTTTCTAAAGCACCTTTGAAGGCCAGACAAGGAATAATGGATGGAAACTGAACAAGGAGAGATTCAACCTGGAAATAAGGAGAAATTTTCTGACAGTTGGGAACCATCAATCCATGGAACAGAAGTTGCCTTTGGAACTTGTGGGAGCTTCATCCCTGGAGGCTTTCAAGAAGAGACTGGACTGCCATCTGTCAGAAATGGTGCAGGGTCTCCTGCTTGAACCAGATGACCTACAAGGTCCCTTCCAAGTCTGTTATTCTGTTAAAACCCCCAAGGTCCCTTCCAACTGATTATTCTGAAAGGACAAAGAGATCAAATTGCCCAACAAAGGGTCATCTTTAATACTTTGTCCCATCAAACTCTTTCAGTTTGGATCTGAAAGGCCCAGCCTAGCTAGGTGTTGTAGGTCAAAACCATTTCCCTCCATCCTCTATTGGTTTGTTGAACAAAAACTGAAATTAGAAGGCTAGTTATAAGTTTCACCAAAGTTTTGAGCAAATCATCATGGGTGCCTTAACTAGAGAAACTTCATTGTTGATCTACGAGATTCCATTCTTGATCCCCTGGTTTGTTTGTTTTTTTGTAGCAATAAAGCTCAAATAGGGAGCCAAACCAAGCTTCAATCACTTGTTCCCAGTGCTACGGAGTCCCATTGCGAGTGGGGGGGAAAATGACTCAAGTGCACATGATTGATGAGCAAGCTAAAGTTATTTCTGCTGGGTGAAGAATGTATTTGGGGAAAAAGAAACAGGAGTTGTATTTTTGGTTTGTGGGAGAGCGTATGTAGCATCACAATTAACTCCTGCAGCCAACATGCATTTTGAACGTTGAGCCTGTGCTTTCTTGTTTTATCCCAAAATATTAGGGTGGACTGTGTTGATTTGATCCAGTAAGATTCTTAATTCATCTCAGATTTCTCTGAGATTTCTTAATTCATATCAGCTCTCTTAATCTAAATCAGATTTGGGTTATGTGGGAAACAGGGATGTTTCTAAACTGTGAACATGGATTTCTTTCTGTGCTTTCTTCCTGTAACACATAATTGGAGAACGTCTGCCAACAAACTTACAATATTGGCTTAGAGAGGTCAATTAAAGACAAAGACAGTTTCCCGAGTTTCTGGGGAGAAGAACAGTTTAAAAACCCAGCTTGGGCAGTCTCAAATTTTACTCACCATTCTTCCCTTATCATGCTTCTTCAGAAACTGCCAACATGATTAAAAGATCAGTTTTCTGCAACTCCTTTTAGTCCCCTTGCAACCTTTAATCACGCAGGCTATTAGTTGGTAATTTTAACCGTCTTCCTGTTTCAGCCTTTGCTTCTACAACAGAACATGGCTGGTTTTGTTCTCTCCGTCTGAGAAACTCCACGCTTTATTACCAGAAAGGGCTGAAATGCTTAATAAAAGCATGCAAAGGGCCCAGCCTTTATTTGCAAAAACAATCGATCTCATTTTTACTATTAATGTGATGGAATTCAGGGCATCTTGTGCCAAGCTCAAAGCCATTGAAAACCACAATCAGGTTAAAACTCTCCCAACGAAATCTGAACCCTACAATTAATATTGACTTGAGTCTTGACAAAACGCTAGCCTGTGTTTGTTTTGATGTCAAGATCCAGGGCTGGAAGCCATCTGTCCTGATTACTGATCAATAAATAGTGGAATGGGAGCAATGCTTCATACAGGAAGCAGCTTAGATATTGCGTTGGGAGGAAGGGGATACATTAGTGAGCTTGCTGTGGGCTCTGAAGACTGGTCTACAATTGATTGATTGATAATTGTCTGTACCATTGAGTCACTGTCAGTTCTAAACCCAATAAATGATTTTTTCATTGCCCCAACCTGGTCCATCAGCTCTTTCATCCATCACTACTGTCCATCCATCTGGCTAATGGTCATCCCCCTTCTTCTCTTTCTTTCACCTTTCCCAGTACTACAGCCTTTTCTATCTTCGCTTAATGTCTCTGAAGTAGGACAATTTGAGTCTGGTCATTTGGGCCTTGAGTGAGACCTGAAGATCAGCAGACCTATTTCAAACCACTGTGATCTGGCACCACGCTATGGTTGTGCTGAGAATAAGTGGACTAAATTCAGTCTCTTAAGAATATGGCAAGCTATACTCAGATTAGAGTCCAAATAATAGATCTGGAGACAGTGGAGATCCATGGAGAAGGAAAACAAGTTTATGGTCCAGATGTGGGACATGAGAGAAACTTTATAGCTCTCAAAACTTTGAAGGAATTCTAAATATTGGAAGCAACATTTGTATTATTGAGGTTTTCACCAGTGGTGAGATTCAAAATTTTTTTACTACTGGTTCTGTGGGTTCTATGGCTTGGTGGGCATGACTTGGTGGGTGTGGCAGGGGAAGGGTACTGCAAAACCCCCATTCCCTCCCCACTCCTGGGAGAAAATTACTGCAAAATCCCATTCCCTCCCCGGCCCACTAACCTGCTTTCCAGCTCCATTCTCCTGGGCAGGGAAACCAAAGAAGACCCAGCCAATCAGCTGGGACTCAGGAGGCAGAGAATAGATGGGGTTGGCAGGGCCAGTCAGAGGTGGGATTGGCTGGATCTCCCAACTACTCAAAATTTCCACTAGTGGTTCTCCAGAATCGGTCACAACCAGCTGAATACCACCTCTGGTTTTCACCAGACAATTCCTGAACCTGAAAACTTGATACAATTCTTGTACAGATCAGGAATAGTTAAAAAAAAATACTACCCTGAAGGAATAATAATAATAATAAATCCAGTTTCTCTGATTCTGCAATTTGGCAAGCGGTTAGAAGAAACTTTCTGAGGGCATCATGGATGCGCCAACTTGATTCTTAATTTGTATGCTAAGTCCCACTTTGGCTGTGTCCAGCCTTACTGTGACTCCTCACATTCTCAATTAAAAAAAACACAACACACTGTAATCCTTCTTTTGAATTTCTTAAGCTCTTCCCTTGAATTACGTAACAAGGCAACGCGACTGATTCGAGATTTAGAGACTTCCTCCCTCCCCTTTCAAGAAACCTTGCAGGAGAAGTAATATTGCATCCTAGGGATAAAGACTTCAATTAGTAAATCTTCCCGTTAGCTTTTTTTTTTTTTTGAAAGGCTTGATTACAGTTTAAAAATAGAGCTGCATTTAATTGGATTTGACCGTTTGGCTTCGCCTAAATGCAGCCATTGAGTCCATTGACTCGTTTCCAGTTAGCTTTTTTTTGACGATCCCTGTGGCCTCCTTCTGGTCCATGATATCTTGTAGACAACCTGAAACTTCAGCGATGTTCAGGGACAGCCTTCCCATCTGGTGTCCTCCATCTGGGTTGAACTGTGGTTCTCAGAACATCTGCAGAACCTGGAGGGAAGAAGGTATACAAATGATACCTCCCTCTACCTCCACATGTAGGTAAGGGGAGGTATCCCTGCTTTTTCTTTGAGGATGCGAGGATTGACCTAAGATACGGTGATGTGTCAATGTTGGCTCAACCAGCTGTCTTCTCTTCCTCCTCCTTCTTGAGTAATGCCACCTCCACGTTTCCCATAAGACGTATCTCGCCTTCTTTTCCTTCATCCTCATTCGGATTTTGGATAATACCTCATCCAGATTCATTTTTTTTCCTGGGTTGGTCTGTTGTACATTTTCCAAGAAGACCATCATCCCATTTTGGAGTTGGTTCTCTCAAACAGCCTTCAGGAGAAACTCCCACATCCCAATAATGTATTGCATTCCATTCAGGGAAACAGACATTTCTCTTTGCAAATATTTTTAACGACTTTGAAAACTCCAGAACATGTTTTCAAGTTGGAGAGGCATCAGCCAATTCCCTTGGTCCCAGCACAGCTTGTGAATTTAGCTGGATTAAGTGACCAAACCAGAAATTACATTCATATGCTTCAATCTGCTTAGGAGCCCTCCTGAAAAAGACGTCCTCTTCCCTTCCATTGTTTTTATGTCAGGGTGCCTTTCCATGCGTTTCCTGATGCTCAGGAATCAGGTGTTGTCAGGAGAGGACCGAGAGTTCTTTGAAGAGGAAAGGATGGAGCTGAGTCAACACAATAGTTCAGGGATTTCGGAGCAGATTTATTTATTTATTTATTTATTTATTTGATTTGCCAATTGTTTACAAGATAATAAGTATAAATGTATACATAGTTGTGAATACATGAAATGGGTACATATAAGAAAAGTAAAAGAATAAGAGAAACAATAGGACAGGGACGGTAGGCACGTTGGTGCGCTTATGCACGCCCCCTAAACTATAAACTATAAACTAAACTTTAAACTATCGTCTTCTTCTGTAACAAATATGTAGTAAGCAATTTTTCGGCTGGAAATGAAGGTCCAGACCAGAGAGTCTTTTGAAGGTGAGAGATGAACTTTCATAAAATAAAATCAGGACAACTCACTTATAACAGCCTTGCTTAACAATGGAAATTCTGATTCCCATTGTGGTCGTAACTCAATAATTATTTGCATTTATTAACACCAATATTGCAGAAAGTTAGGGTGGGGGTTTACTGAATTCCTTGGCTAACTTTCTTTGGAAGAGAGCTGGCCCTATTCTAAGTAGTTAACCTGTCTCTTTCCTAATTTGCAATTCTGATTCACAATTTGGAAATTCAGCCCATTTTTTCCCCTCCAGCATAGCTACTGCTTGTACAGGGAAAAGAGACTACATTGTTCAACATTTCCCCTTCTCCCCAGCGTAAAAACTCATCGAGGGTTTTAATTTGAACAGTGTGAAATGGGAATTCTCCATCTTGCAGGGTTTAGCAGTTTTATCACTCAGTGTCCCAGACGGACAATGGTCTACCCCTTGAATAGTTCTCATGCTGTTCAAATATCACTCCCCCCCTCCCTCTTTGGCAGCTTCCCATTCATAAAGGGAATAAAAAAAAATGTCTTTCTCTCTCTCTCTCTAAAGCCCATTTCCAAACAATGCAGACACTGCATTTCTCAAGAAATCAGTTGGTTTTCCAAGCATTGGTGATGAAGTGTAAGTTTTCAGAAATGTCCTGCTGGTTTGCTCTTTGGAAAGCCCGTGTTTAAGCAACAAGAAAGAATCTGATGATAATTTAATCTGCTAAGGGACAAAGCCCTTCTCTGTGGCATTTGCTGCTCCTGCCTTGCCAAGCTTTCAACACCTTATTTGTCTCTGTATCGCAAGCACTTCTTTTGTGCAATCCCCAAATTCTGAAAAGTGCAGATATTGTGGGGTGGGGGGGGGAACAGACCCCCTATCTGTGTGTGTAAGTTGACGGATGTTGGGGTCATGGTCAGATTGCGTCTTGGTTTTGGGTTTATGGTTTGAGTCCAAGTTAAATGTCTCCATATTCCCCAAAAATGCACAATACAACACAGCCAGTATACAACACAATGCAGAATGCAACAGCGGTTTAAGAAAAGGTGGGGTTTTTCAATCTAAAAAAACAAACAAATAGATAAACAAATATATTTGCCCAAATAAGCAAGAATATATTAGCCTAAAGGCAGGAAGACAGTGCTGGGAAAGAGTGACTAACAGTGAAGGAATTATGTGCCCCTGCAGTCATTATTCTATTAATTGTAAAATATTTCACTCTCATCACCTATTTTTCTGTGTGGCTCAGAGGATTTAAAACCGAGCCAGAGCAAAGGTGGGGAATTGATTTCCTTGGCTGTCCATGGTATTTTCAGCAGTCTTGGCTCCAAGTTCAAAGTTTAAAGGCATCAATAACCTTCCCATCATGCTTTTTAACTAAGTCCAATTTTGGCTTCCATAGAGACTCGCGCGGGAATACCATAGTTTGCACGATTCTGAGATTGCACAATTCAAGATTGTTCATACTACTTTATGTATCAAGATCTGCTTTTCTGGGAAACGTCATCTTGTAATTCAGATGGAATGAATTTTGTAAGCCTCGTAAGTGAAGGGTAAGTTGCAGGCTGAGCGATGCAGGGAGATCTCAAAAAGAGAATTAAAGATGGGAGGGGAAAAGCATGTAGAGGTAATTTTGTTTCTGATGGAATCTGGGGATCTTCTCATTGGCTATTTCTGCCCATGAAGTCTGTCTCAAATGAACTTCAGGTCCAAATATTTGAAGAGAACAATTTGCTGATTGCTATTGACAAGCTTAATCTGTGGTGACTACACAACCAGATGTTGATGTATGTTCTGGCTTTCAGATACAGAATATCTCTGCAAAATTTCATTATTAACTTTTGAATCCTAGCTCCATATGCATGCATATACCACCCCCTACATATCTACCATCAATTTTAAAAGCTTGCCACTGCACTGAATATAATTGGCAATTTGCTGATGATAATCCCTGCCTTGGACAATATGCTATCCCTCCTTTCCTAACAAAATTAGGAGAAACAAGAAATGCAGCTATGGGTTTTTCCTACAGATGAAAGATGCTGTTTTCCCCACGTCAGGGATTGAAGTCTATAGAAGAGAGCTTTTGTTCATGATCTTATCTTCCAGTGATTGGGTTTATCACCTGAAACGCCCAAAGATTTATTTCAACTTTCAAGAAGAAGTGATTCTGTTTAAGGGAATGTGGCCTTAGAAAGATTAATTGAGAAAAACCTTTGAGACCTTCAAGCACAAATATTTATAGTTTTACTGAGAGGTGATAAGTGTTGGACTCAAAACATTTTCCTTGCATAGTAACTGTTGTACCAGATAACCTTTTCCCATTATAGTTGTGCTTCTATTTTCTCTTTTTCTGATTCCTGGTTCAGCTACGACAATGATGGAAGGATCATCCATGGTCCATATATCTAGCTGTCTCAGCACCATCTGAAGTTCTGGTGCTGAAAAGGAGAAATTTCATCAATGACTCATCAAGAAATGCATACCTTATGAGATCCATAAGCTCATATCATGATAAGAAGCTTCCTGCGGAAATATGTAAAGATGTGCAAAGTTAAGCGGAGCCATTTATAGAAGGAAAGATTTGAGATACTGGGCAAAACCATTTGCCTATCCTTATAAGCACCTTCCATCCAAGAAATAGTTGGATCTAGTCTTGTAGGACAGAAGAAGGTAGAGCTAAAAACAGTAGGAATGGTAAAGTCAGTACCATGGACAGTTCACAAGAGATGATAGTAGTATTAAGGACAACAAACAGATACTTGAAAGGTTACTCTTACTAAATTCAAGCATCTACTCTACCTGAAAGATTGTGGCTCACGATTATGTTATTGTTGAATCCTCACAACCACAGAGATGGATTTTCTCCATGACCGTCTACTACTAATTTGCTCTTCCAGGTCTCCCAATGGGACACTCATCACCACTGTAACTGTCCACCTTGCTTTTAATTATTGCTTTCTTTAATTCTTTGCTTTCATTCATATTTTCTTCTCGTTGTTCCTACAGCACTACGGAGTCGATCAGGACGTGCCATTATCAATGGGAATTGGGCAATTGATCGACCTGGGAGATACGAAGGAGGAGGAACAATGTTTGTCTATAAACGACCCAACGAGATCTCAAGTACTGCTGGGGAATCCTTTTTAGCAGATGGCCCAACCAATGAAATATTGGATGTCTATGTAAGAATCAAAGATTTCAGATAATAATTTTGTTTCTTTATTGAACTGGAGAAACCATCCTTAACAATTAGAAGTTAGGAAATCATTTACTCATTGATAAAATAGTTTTCTAGGTTAATTTTTCATTTGGATATCTTGAGAAGGAAGTCAGAGACCTGGGCAGGTGTGTGTGTGTGTGTGTGTTTATTCATTTATAATGTAGGGTCAGACTTGTCTCAACTTGAACCTTTAAGCAAGAATGATTCTTAACTCCGTTTGTTAAGAAAGTTATAGTTTACTAAAGATCAAGTGAAATACAGTAGAGCAAAGTCAGGACGGAAAAGCATGGCAAATTCCTAAATGTAACTTAGTGGCAGTTCTGACTCCTAGTCTTTTGATGGGTACATTTGTTTATTTTATTTTATTTTATTTACTAAACCTATGTGCTTCCTATCTCTGGACTTGAGAAGGGGGCAGAAAATTGTGAAGATGAATAAAGCTACATTTTTTTAATGGAGTTAATGTCCTTAAGATCACCACCAGGGATAAGAATGTCTGTTTTGCTTAACAACCAAGTGCCCAGTCTTAACTGTGGTTGCTAAATGAGATTTACCTGTAGTTTACATCTTTTTGTGGAGTTGGTTTCCTGATCTGGTCTACCTGGGTTTGTGCATTGGAGTCAACTCAATGAATGTGAGGCTTTTCTTCCTTTCACAGATGATTCATCAACAGCCCAATCCAGGTATACATTATGAGTACATTATTCCAGGTCCCAACACCATCAGTTCCCAGGTGCCTCTTCACAGACGGCCAGGTAAGATGATTTTCACTTTGTCTTGATTGGCAGGGATTTCTTAAACAAGGCATTTTCCCATCCTTTTAATGGCAGGAAAGGGTTTTCTTTGATGCATCCCGTAAAACTATCTTTAAAAAGAAAATATCACATTTGTCCCACTGGGCTTTGCTTTTTTTTCTTGGAGACATTTCACTTCTCATCCAAGAAGCTTCTTTAGTTCTGAAGCTTTTTCCAGTTGAATCAGAACTGAAGAAGCTTCTTGGATGAGAAGCAAAATGTCTTCAATGAAAAACAAAGTCCAGTTCCTTTTGAAAAAGCCCCTTTGGGACAACCGTGACTTGGATGACTGAGAATCTCCACAGACATCACACTTGTCATTGTTGCTTTTAGGGTGCCACAAACTCGATAGCTTTATCAAAAGATTATTTAGGAGGCTCATCTACCTGCTCAATCCACCAGGTTTGGTTTCTCTAGCTTTTCCAAGGTTATTTGTTTGTTTCACCTACACTCCGTGAAAGAATTAAATGCTTCCGAAAGGTTATTCTGTGGTCTTTCTGGATAGTTCTGCACAATTCTCTACATGCAAAATAAATTTTTATCCTTATAGATAAAACAGATTTTATTCATGGAAAATAAAGGGGGGGGGGAAAATAGGATGAGGGAAAAGGCCTTTTAAAAAAAATTCTACCCAACTTCTCAGTGTATTTTCATAAAATGCGTCTTTCTCCCAATTTTGGGGTAGAATAAAGAGCACATTTTTTTCTCACACCAATTCTTTCCCCCTTAATTGCCAGCTATTTAGCTGGTGTGTTTCCCATTGTTGCTTCACGCCAGAATGCTTTAACTGAATGCTCTGCGCTATTGTAAGATCAGTCAAAGAACAAACGTTCAACTTTTCAGCCTGGTGACAAATAGAATATCTGATTCTAAACAGTTCATGGCCTTTGCATCTTTCAAAACCATCCTGGTGCTTTGTGGTTCACTGCTACAAGAAACCTCTGAACTTAGCTGGTCGTCCCCCCACCCCCCAAGTCCTGAGGAGCTCGGGGCCGTTTGTATTCTGGCTAGCTCAGGGCTGAGAAAGAAATGCTCCTTCTTGTGATGTGATTGACCTCATGTGCCTAGGGGAGCCATTCAATGGCCAACTGGACGTGACAGAAACTGTGAATTATGAGGAGGAAGATTTGCATCAGGAGACGAGCAGTCACCCAAGACAACCAGGGATGAGTCAGCCTGCAAGATTTCCCTCCCAAGTTCCAGACAACCAAGTCCCGGTTGGCCAGCCTCCGCGACGTAGCCGGGAACACAACTGGAAGCAAATTGGAACAACCGAATGCAGCGCGACTTGTGGGAAAGGTTTGTAGCGGCGAACTCACCGATCTGACCTTACAAAGGCTTCCATCTGCCAAGGGCCAGAAGTGGAGGAGGTGGAGAATTTAGCTCTCGATTCATTTATTTATTCAATTTCCCTAAATGCCCATCTCTGCCAAGTGATTCTGGGTGGCTTCCAACTCTAGAATTCTAAAACAGTTAAAACAATGAAAACAGGCAGAAAAGACACACAAACAGCAGCCAAGATAGTTAAACAATTAATGGTGGGATCAAGAAACAGAGCCCTCAGCAGATCCTGATCCCCAGGCTTGGGTACATAGCCAAGTTTTTTAAGCCTTACGAAAGACTGACCATGTTGGAGCACCAAACAGTGTCAGATCTCCCTTTCTTAATATTTGGGATATCTTCAGGGCCTCCCAACGCCAGCTGTCATTTCCCCTCCCAAATAGAATTCTTGATTGTCCAAGTGTGATTGGACACACAAGGAATTTGTCTTGGTGCAAATGCTCTCTGTGTACATAAAAGAAAAGATACATTCATCAAGGGTCCAAAATCATCAGGTACCACACTAAATAAGAGTTATAGCATACAATAAGCAATCAAATCATACTAGGAAAGAGTCAATAAAAATCATTGGGATACAAGCAACAAGGTTACGGTCATACAGTCACAAGTGGGAGGGGATGGGTGATAAGGAGTGATGAGAAGATTAACAGTAATAGTAGTGCAGACTTTGTAAATAGTTTGACAGTGTTGAGGGAATTATTTGTTTAGCAGAGTTAAACATTAAGGCGTTAGGGAAAAAACTCCCCTTGTGTCTAGTTGTTCTGGTGTGCAGGGCTCTATAGCGTCGTTTTGAGGGAAGGAGTTGAAACAGTTTTATGTCCGGGATGTGAGGGGTCTGTAGATATTTTCACAGCCCTCTTTTTGACTCATGCAGTATACAGGTCCTCCATGGAAGGCAGGTTGGCAGTAGCTGTTTTTTCTGCAGTCATCTAATTTACTGAAGGTAAAATCATCTCGGTTACTGAAGGTTGACTTCACGAGGAAAAATTTCAAGAAATTTTCTGCTGGGAAATTTTCCTGATGATGTAATTCCATTTGAAGTTTAGGTCTTTCTAGAAATTTTTCTTTTTTCAGACCTGAGGTGAAGAATTCCCTTCTTGGCCAAGGGTCCAATGCTTGAATGGAAGACTTGCAACCTTCCTAGAAAGGAAAGGCTGAGCTACCTCTCTGTCCCCATTGGCCAAATCCAAAGCAGCTGCCAGAATTGTCCACATTTTGGACCCAGTCTATTCCAAAGACTTTGGGGCAGGTTTTCCTTTCCCCAGTCATGCCCCATCCCTTGAGTTCCTCAGTTGGTCATTCTTGGGAACGTTGGTGGCTGTGGAAATAAGATTTGCTAGCCCCTGGGATATTTTTATGGCTTTGATAGAAGCAGCATGCTGAGAGAGGAAACTATAGCAGAAGAGGAACTGTGGAGGCTGGCCAAAACTTCCGTATTTTCTGTAAACTCACTCTGGAGGAGAAAAATAGCCCTCGAAGCAAAATGATTGCAAATTAGCTTTTGGGAAGCAGGAAGGTTTCCTGGTTGAGTACACCGCTGGATATATTGCATTTGGCTTTGGCAGAAACTTCCCTTTTCATTTCCTTTGTGAGTAAATCGGGCCTGGTTTTTTCATGGCCTGTCAAGCAGTCCTTAGGACCAACTGGGAAAGCCAATTTCTCTCCCGACTCCACCAATCCTCACTGTGAATGAAAGGACCTTGGGAAATACCTCGTGAGAGTTTGAGGGGATGGAAAATAAAACACACACACTGAATGGACAGCTTGGCTTCATTCGTTCTGCGATGCCCAGGGTCTAAGGCATGAATAAGTAACTTGTCAGGATTCCGACAGTTACCCCAATTAAATCATGAGTCTCGAGCCAAACTTCCAAAATTTTAAAAAGGATTTATTAGGAGTAAACATGTCAGGCGCTGCCTGGGTGCAGCTGACTCTGAGGCACATAATTCAGTCACCCTTGACCCTGGTTTTCCCCTCACCCCCTGGGTGTATCATACAGTAATTCATCTTCTCCAATGGGACACCTCCATAGCCAAAAGTCATCAATCATGCTTTCCAGTTAGATCTTTGTGCGGCAGTAACTTCAGTCACCTGGTTACTATCTTTGAAAACATTTATGGAATGCAGTTTTGGCTTTCAAGCTGCCGCACTGCTCCCCCCTCCCTTTCAGTTGGCAATTCTAAAAAGACTAGAGAAACATTTTATGAGTTGACATAGCTGACAATAAGTGACCGAGATAAGACCTCCAAAAGCCACAGCCAGCGTGGCCCATGTGGGGAGATTCGGAGAGTTGTGAGTTCAGCAACCTTCCAAGTCTCCTCCAGAGAGTTGGGCCTTCATATCACATGTCCAGAGTAGGATCATTTGAACCCTGGTCAAATTTGAACCTAATTAAGTAGGCCTTGCACTACCATTCTGAGTTGACACTCTTCTCACAAAGCTCGTTGCATTTCATCACTGAGCATCTTGCACAATGCTCCCAATGTTCCACAGCCCTCAAGGTTCCTCCTTGTCTTGTGAGAACTGCAACCTTGTTGTCAAAATCTACTTTGCAGTTGGCCTGGATTCAAGAGCATGTCATATTTTGACTGGGGAGACAATCCAACTTGGTCCAGATTCCTGCCCTGGAGAAATTGGCAACGCAGAGAAACTTCTCTGGTTTAAATTCAGGAAAAGGGCTTGGTTCCAAGGACTGCTGTGAGAAATTATATATATTTCTTTATATACATACATACGTATGTATGTATGTATATATATATATATCTGTATGGTATTCAGCTTTGTTCGGGTATTTTCCCA
>NW_020717299.1:61520-73914 GCF_900518725.1 Notechis scutatus
GAAAGAAAGAAAGAAAGAAAGAAAGAAAGAAAGAAAGAAAGAAAGAAAGAAGAAGGAAGGGAAGATAGAGGAGGAGGGTAAAGGAGAAAGAAAGAAAGAAAGAGGAGGAGAAGGAGAAAGAAAGAAAGAAAGAAAGAAAGAAAGAAAGAAAGAAAGAAAGAAAGAAAGAAAGAAAGAAAGAAAGAAAGAGGAAGGGAGGGAAGATAGAGGAGGAGGAGAAAGGAGGAAGAAAGAGGAGGAGAAGATGGAGATAGAAAGAAAAAAGAAAGAAGAGGAAGGAAGGAAGAGAAGGAGGAAGGAGAAGGATGGAGAAAGGAAAAAAGGAAGTAAGGGGAAAAGAGGGAGGGAGGAGGAGAAGGAGGGAGGGTGGGAAAAAGGGAAGGAGGAGAAAAGAGGGAGGGAGGAACGGAGTGGGAGGAGAAGGAGGGGAGGAGGACAGGAGGGAGTAAGATTGAGGAGGAGGAGGAAGGAGAAAGAAAGATAGAAAGGAGGAGGAGATAGAAAAAAGAAGGAAGGAAGGAAGGAAGGAAGGAAGGAAGGAAGGAAGGAAGGAAGGAAGGGAAAAAAAAACCTCTTCATCTTGCTTGTCCTTGAAAGGTTGGTTGTTTTTGGAGAGGAAAGGGAGAACGTCAAGACTGCATGCCAAGAGGGCTTTGGAGAAAAACCTGGAACTGAGGAATTTCCCGATGCTCAGTTGCTGAAGGTCCTCAAGAAGAGATTATATTTGACTAGAGAGCCATTTCCCCCCTGGATGTCTGGATGCTTCCCTTGGGCTTCTGGGAGGGCAAAAACTGCCCCCCGGGCTCTGCAGGCCCCCTGAAAGCCGGAAACAGGCCCATTTTCGGACTTCTGGGAGGTCGGTTTCCCCCCCTCTCAGATCCTCCACGTGGACCCTGCACTTACCTGCATCCAAAATGGGCCACGTGGAGACTCCTGGGAGGGGAGGGGTAGGGTGGGTGGGGCCAGCCGGTCAGTTCAAATACTGGTTCGGCAACCCAGATGCAAATTTACCATCCTGTTCATCCGAACCAGTCCAAACCAGTCCAATCCCACCCCTGGATATATCATATTGGCACAGACCAGGTGAAAAACCGACTCTGTAGTTTCCCGCGGTTTCACCTCAAAAAAGGCAAAAGTTTTTCCCCTTCCCCAAACAATCAGCCACGTGGTCCAATCAGGTTGCCGTCCGGTTGCCTGGTAACATCACTCTTCCTCTCTCTGATCAGGTGTGAGAATGTCCTTGGTTCTCAAGCGAAAGAATTTTGTTTTGGCCACAAAACCCCAGCTCTCTCTATTCCCCCCCGCCTATCCCTCAGCTCCAGTGGGGCAACACTGAAGCCTCCAAGTGGCTTCGGTCAGGTCAGCTTCAGGGTTGACACATGTTCTGACCCAACCGGGTTCCCAAAGAGCAAACACAGACAAAGGCAGCAGCCCCCACCTTTTAAGGTTTCATCACCATTCTGTTCCTTTACAGATAAAAGGCTGTTTTCCAACAATTAGCTCCGACAAGAAAGAGCCGTGCCAAGTTGTTTGTCCAGGCTGCCAAAAACCCAGAGATAAGAACTAATTTACAAAATTCTCCAAACACGAACTAAGATGTCCACCCGTTGAGCTTCAGAGCTTTTTTGCTGTCTGCAAAGAACGCTTTTTCCAAACCTGGCTTTCATCCTCTTGAGGGAGGGGCCATTGCCTTGCAGCCTTACTCCCGAGTCGCCTGTGCTGATGTCATTGTTCTTTCCTCCGAGCAATCCTTCATGCATGCGCACTTGGCACAGGATCCTCGGGAACCTCCTCATCGCTGCTGCCAGCCCCCACAATCTCTGAAGGCAACAGTCCACTCCCGGATGGTCCCGGCCCTTCACCAGAGTCCTCGCTTTCCTCAGCCATCTGCACCTGCTGCCGGCTAACCACAACAACACAGGCCTCCCCTTGATCCAGGGGCCACACCGGATTGCTTGCTTACAAGCCCATCATCAAACACAGCAGGGCCAGAGGTGGGCTGCTGGGGGTTCACGCGGGTTTGGAAGAACCCCCTAGCTCAGATTCTGCGCAGTTCGGAGAACCTCCAAATCCTCCTCCTGGCTGGTCCTACCCACCCCGCTCCTCCCCTCCTCCCAGAAGTCTCCATGTGGCCCATTTTGGATACAGGGAAGTGCAGGGCGCACATGGAGGCTCAGGGAAGGCAGAAATACGGACGTCCCAGAAGTTCAGGAAGGCTGGAAATGGGCCCGTTTCCCGCTTCCAGAGAGCCTCCGAAGCCCGAAGCCGTTTTTGCCCTCCTGGAGGATCGAGGAAAGCCTTCGGAGCCCCGGGAGGCTGACTAGGCCACGCCCACCATGGCCACCCCTGAGTAGGATCCAGTTGGAGGGAAGCTTCTGCAAGGAAGCGGCCTTGTCTGCTTCAAGAGTCCTTCGTGTGCTTTCTTTCTTTTATTATTACATTTTATTTAGTTTTGAAAATTTAAAAACATAAAATAATACTTTATACATCATTATATCAACATCAAGATATCTTTTACATTTCCTTAACATCTTTTTAAATACACATTTCTTTCATTATACAATACCAGCTTAATATATAAATACATATAGATATGAATATAGATATAAGTGTTTATATAGTTTTTTATTCTTTACCTAATTGTCATTTTGATTTCTTTTTATTCTTAAACCATTCATACCAGGCATCCCAGACATTATTAATATATCGACTGTTCTTTGTCTCTTAATTTCATTGTTAGTCTGTCCATCTTTGCACAGTCTAAATTTTTTTTATATAACAACATCCTCTGGTGGTACATTTTCCTGCTTCCAAAATTGTGCGTAGGAAATTCTAGCAGCTGTTAAGATATGTAGCATAATGTATTTATCCTTTTGATTATATGTCAGAGTATATTCATGAACTGGAACAGAGCTTGGTAACAAGGTCAGCCAATGAATAGTCATAGCAACTAACTCAGCCAATGAGGACTGTTTGGAAACTGAAACTAGAAGTAGCCTAGGCGTGGCTCTATATTAAGTTCTGCAACTCTGCAGCTATGTTGAAAGCTCTGAGTCAGTCTATTGAAGATGAAACTAATTTGCTTGCTGAAGACTGGAGCTCTGCTCTGAACATGCAACATGTTTCTGTTTGAGTTTGCTCCATGTTGGAGAAATCTATAACTGGTTTGTAAAATCTACTTATTATGTTTATAAAGGTGTTAAATGAAGCATCAGCCATCTGTGTTTATTTTTCTGGTGGTTGAATTAATGCTGCAAAACTTTCAATATTGTAATTTTTTTTGTTATTATGCCTAAGAGAAATAGTTTTGGTTTGGGTTCCATTTTCTGTTTTGTTATTTCTTCTAGCCACAATCGAATTATATTCCACTATTTCTTGACCTCCGGGCAGGTCCTGACTTCAGTTCCCTTTTGCTGACGCCAGCATGGGCCACTTGGCACAGAGGGCTCAGACCAACCTTTCCTCATGAAGGGATGGTTTTAGCAAGAGCCGTTCTGATCACTGGGTGGCCCAGAGCGGTGTGTGTGTGTGTGTGTGTTATAAAACAACACACACACCCCCTGCATTTGGAAAGCTGGAATTCCCACTTAACAGCTTGGCACCCAGCCATGGCTGCTTTAAAAAGCCAAGACCAGCAGGGCGCACCTGAGGTCGCTTTGTCCCAAAGGGGCTTTTTTCAGAAGGTGGCTGGACTGCCTTGTTTCTTTTTTTCTTTGAAGGCGTTTCGCTTCTCAAATGACCAGCTGTCTGCAAGGAGTATATATATATATTTATTTATTTATTTATTTATTTATTTATTTATTTATTTATTTATTTATTTATTTATTTATTTATTTGATTTGTCAATAGTTTACAAGATAATAAGTATAAGTGTATACATAGTTATGAATACATGAAATGGGTACATATAAGAAAAATAAAAGAAGAATAAGAGAAACAATAGGACAGGGACGGTAGGCACGTTGGTGCGCTTATGCACGCCCCCTACAGACCTCTTAGGAAAGGGGTGAGGTCAATAGTAGACAGTCTAAGCTTAAAGTTTTTGGGGTTTGGGGAAGAGACTACAGAGTCGGGTAGAGTATTCCAGACATTGACTACTCTGGTGCTGAAGTCGTATTTCCTGCAATCAAGTTTGGTGCGGTTAACCTTGAGTTTGTATCTATTGTGTGCTCTTGTGTGCTCTATATATATCCTTCCCTTCTCCACCATCCAATCACAGTTGAAGAAGCTTCTTGGATGAGAAGTGAAATTTTCAAGGAAAAACAAGGAAGTGAAAAAAACACCTTTGGGACAACTAGGACTTGGAATCTCTTAAAGACTAAGATCACTTTTGCTCACGATCTGCCAGGGTGATGGAGAATTCAGGTGAAGAAACTTTCTTGAAGGGACTCAAGTGCTTGACCCCTGACAGCAGAGATGGGGCTCATCCTTATGCCCCCCCTCTACAACCAAGCAAAGCGACCATGTCAGCCATGGTCAAAGAATACTGAGAGGTAGTTTGGTTGAGGTGCTGGTCTCGGAACAAGGAGAGGGTGAGTTCTAGTCCTGCCTTAGTCATGAAAGCTGGCTGGGTGACTTTGGGCCAATCACCAGGAGAGTTCTAGTCCTGCCTTGGGTAGGAAAGACGACTGGTTGACTTTGAGCCAATCACCAGGAGACTAGGAGTTCTAGTCCCGCCTTGGGTAGGAAAGACGACTGGTTGACTTTGAGCCAATCACCAGGACAGTGGGAGTTCTAGTCCCGCCTTAGGCATGAAAGAGTTTAGAGTGACTTTGAGCCAATCACCAGGAGACTAGGAGTTCTAGTCCCGCCTTACTCAGGAAAGACGACCGGTTGACTTTGAGCCAATCACCAGGAGACTAGGAGTTCTAGTCCTGCCTTGGGTAGGAAAGACGACTGGTTGACTTTGAGCCAATCACCAGGACAGTGGGAGTTCTAGCCCCGCCTTACTCAGGAAAGACAGCTGGGTGACTTTGGGCCAATCACCAGGAGACTGGGAGTCCTAGTCCTGAAAAAAGTGACTTATGACTTGATTCCCCTTTTGCGACCATCTGACAAGCAAAGTTAAAGGGGAAATCATTCATTTAAACAACTGGGTTACTAAAAATTAACCATTGCTCTGATTCACTTAACAACGATGGCAAGAAAGGTTCGTAAAATGGGGCAAAACTCACTTAACAAATGTCTCACTTAACAACAGAAATATTGGGCTCAATTGTGGTCGTATGTCGAGGACCATCTGTACATAGCTCAAGGCCCAGTTGTTCCCGAGGGCACCTGGAGGGTAATATGACTTCAGGTTGTTCATGGCAAAGCAATAGTTGTATTGATTGATGTTTGCTTACCCTCAGTGCTATATTTTAATTTGATCTCTGTTTTTAATCTACAGACTGGATCTTAAAGTTATAGGCTGCTCAATTCCTTTCTCACTGGGGCCCTTATCAGCTTTAGTAAATTTAGCAAGCCAATAAATAAATATGTTAACCCTGATTTATGGATTTGGATTTTTATTTTTAAAAATAAATCTTGTTCACTTATGTGAAGGCATATGCCAAAATATTAAATCTTGTTGTTTAAAGGTTGTTGTTTTGGGGATTTAATGAGAGATCAAGCAAATGAACTGTGATGGAACAGGGTGTTTTTTTTTTCTCCTCCCCTGCACTTTTTAGAAGCTTGAATAACGAGAATTTTGAGTTTAAAAAGAAGTATTTCCAGAAAGTATCAGCATAGTTTCTGGTTAATTAACCTCCTTTGTTAGAGGATTGCTACGTAATAGCTTAGAATAGAGGCCCAATAAACGTGGCATTGATTTGGCCTTTTCTGTGGAAGTCGGAGATTCACCAAAAAAAAAAAAAAAGTTGGGGAAAAAGGCCCATAAATGGATCCAGTTTAGGAGACTGGGAAGAAGAAGAAGGGAAGAACTGAGAAAAGAGGGAGACAGTGGAGGAGGAGGAGGAGGAGGAGGAAGAGGAGGAGGACTGTGGGGTCCCTGGTGCTCTTTGATCTTGGTGGTTTTCTTGCAGACGTTTCATGACCCAATTATGTCACATCATCAGTGCTAACAAGGAAGTGGGGTTTGTTGAGTGGAGGAGAAGGAGAAGGGGAAGAGGAGGAAAAGGAGAAGAGAAAGAGAAGGAAGAGGAGAGGAGGAGAAAGAGGAAGAAAGGGCAGCAAGCTTGTTTCCCTAACCACTGGGACAGGGAAGCACAAGGTGGTGGAAGAATATGAGTAGATGAAGACCGGCAAGCAAAATTAAACACTTTCTATTCAATCTGCTAAATCTGAGTTGATGTTCTTAACTTTTCCTCACTTGTACTAACCTCCATTGACCTGAGAACACATCATCCCTAGGACTCATTCCTGGTAGCCCCACTTAGGGCACCGATATCTCCTGACCCCACTGAGAATTTCTGGCAGTGGATTGACTGTAGATATCTATGGGGCAGCATTTCTCTCTCGCTCGCTCTCTTTTTAAATATACTTTATTAATCTTTTATAATTTTAAAAAGTCAAACAACAAAATAAATCTTATATCAACAGTTTGTGACACTCATCCTAGGCTAATATTTTGTGCATTATTTACAAATATATAAAATTGTGCGAATATAAATCATTGATTTATCTAGTACTTATCTCTATTTATTTGCAATCCATTTATCTAACTACCAATCTGTCTTTACTCAATCCAATCATACCATTTTCCCCACACCTTGTAGCAATCAGATTCCTCTTTCTCCTATAGACTCAAGGTTAATTTGTCCATCTCAGCACAACTCATTATTTTTCTGGTGCTATACATGTGTGTTTCCAACATTGGGCGTAGACAATCATGGCTGCAGTTAAAATGTGCAATATTAAATATTTTATATTTCTCTCATGTTTCTTTCTGAATATCCCCAATAAAAATAATTCCGGTTCTAATTCTATTTGCTCATTGGTAATCTCCTGTAACCATTTGGGCCAGCATTTCTCAACCTTGGCCACTGGAAGTTGGGTGGACTTCAACTCAAAAGCCACCCACTTTCCAGCTCCAAGATTGAACAACCCTCCTCTTTCTGTCCTGTAAAAGAAAAACGTAATCATCAACATCCTTGAAAAGAGCCATTGTGTTGGGAGTTTGAATTATTTTTTGTTCCTTTTTAATATAAATTTTATTTGGGTTTTCACAAAAAACATAATACAAATAAAACATCTTTTTTTGAGAATAGCATGATCCTGGGTTATCACTTCTTCATACAGACACAAACTCAATTTCATATTCATCTTTGTGTTCTATTCCATATCATTACTATTTTAACATTTTCTCCATAATTTTTCCCCTCCCTTGGTTTTCTCAACTTTATTTTTAATTCTCTCATATCTAAATTCAATTATATATCTTTTTTCTAAGTTTCAACGTCTTTCCAATCATTATATTTATACTTGTGTCTGTCCTGTTTCAATTTCATATTATCTTTTCTCATTAAACAAATTTTCCCCTGTAGTTACTAATTGGAGTATGACACCTTTATATCTTTTAATTTTATCCATTCAACTCTTATTTAAACTTCAATTTATGCCTTTAAAATTATAGCATTCAATATAGTACATAACTTCCAATCGAATTCTGCTTGGTACATTCTTAAAATACACACTATGTTCTTTAAATATATTTAGTATATAAAACACTCATTCCATTCCAATTCAATTCTATCATTAATATTAATTAGAATCTTAACATCTTTAACATTTCTTTTCAATTGAATATCATACTTCCTTGTGAACACTTATAAACTTTCCATAATTAATTCTTTTTCTTCCATATTTCTCTTCACTTATATTTTTATAAATCATTAATAATAATTAAAATGTTCCCATCCTTTCCTAATTTCATTCTCTCATTCACTATTTCATTCATTTATTAACAAACATTCCACTGCATTACAATAAGTATTTTATCCATCATTTTAATCATACATTGTTTCATATTTTCTAAAATTATTTCTATTTCTAATATAACAATACTATCTTATGTACCTTTGCAGAATCCCTTTTTCAATTAAATTTTTACCCATTATCTCTAAATAGGCTTATACTTTCAATCTTTATACATTTTCCCTGTTTCTCTATATCTTGTTTCTGTCTTATAACTTCTTTTCCTTTCCTTCTTCCCCCTCTTCTTCTCCCTCCCCTTTTTGCCCCCTTGTCTCTCTATTTCTAATTCTCTCTTCTATGATCCTCTCTTCTGTTGCTTCCTAATATTGTAATTATTTTTCAAACTATTTTTTTTTTTTTCAAATCTTAAACTTTTCACTCTCTTTCCCCCCTTTCCTCCCCCCCCCCACATAATATTACTTGGTCATTAAAGATGGCTTCTTCTTTGTCCCAACCTTCTTTTTCTACAAGCGTTTCTTGTTGTTTCTCATAGTTCCAGATCTTCATTTCTAAAAATTGAAATACAAAGCCAAAAGAACCTCTTCCTCCTTGTGCATCTTCTTTCTGTTTTTTAAGTTCCATTTTCAGTTCTTTTAGAAGTGATGCCATTTAAAACACTTTAAAACAACCACCCGATTGATTTTAGTCATTTAAATCCAATAGCCAAAAATCCAAAAATCACCAAGTAATCCAAATAATCCAAAGCTGTTTCTTCATGCTTCTTTTGTTCCACTTTCTCTTCCTGGGGTTCTATTATTTTGTTACAAAGTTTCAGTTAGAATGTATCTTTTAGGAATCTTGTTAAGGTTTCACTGTAAGTTCCTTTTAGTTCCAGGCAGTCTCCTCCATTTTTCCAGATCCTGCCCTTTTATTCTTTCCCTTTCTCTCCTTTCCTGCTTTGGAAGGTTTTTGAGTATCCAAAAGTCTTTATTATCCCTTTGACATTTTATTTTCAGCTTAAATACCTATTGATGTCAAAGTGGATTTTTGTCAGTTTCTTACTTAAATCTCTTAGCTGTCAGTATAAGGAAGGGAAGAAAAAACAAGCCAAATCCTTTCCCTTCCCTCTCTCCTTTGCTGCTTCAAAGTCTTTGGGAACACTGTTATTTTTTATAGTTCAAATTCCAGGGTACCTTAGGTTGTTGCTTTTTCAGTTTAACCCAGTCAACCAAAACTTTCTCATCTTATCTTCCTCCTGCACATTCTTTTCCGGTCGAGTTCTTCTTTGAGGTGGCCATTTCTGACCACCACTGCAGCCGCCTTCGGGAAAGGGAGTAATGGCCAGCTGAGGAGGAGAGATGCGGCTCTCCTCGACCCTGCTGGCGGTCTCCCCACCTCTTCACCACCTCTACGGGATGGCTTAGCTCTGAATCCAGCTCAGGGCGCTCCGGCAGCGAGCACAGATCAAAATTGCGCACAATCGTGGATTTTGGTCCATTGCCGAAGAAGCTCAAACCAGAAATCCTGAATTATTTTTTGTTCTTTTTGTTGAAATGAAGCATCCTGACTTTGTGGCTGGTGGTCCCATGGACGGATGTCATGATAATAACAACAGAATAACAAACCTGGAAGGGACCTTGCAGGTCATCTAGTCCAATCCTCCGCCCAAGCAGGAGACCCTACACCATCTTTGACCAATGGCAGTCCAGTCTCTTCTTGAAAGCCTCCAGTGATGAAGTTCCCACAACTTCTGAAGGCAACGTCTGTTCCATTGAATATAGAATACCAGAGTTGGAAGGGACCTTCTAGGTCATCTAGTCCAACTCCCACACCCAAGCAGGAGACCCTACCCCATCTTTGACCAATGGCAGTTCAGTCTCTTCTTGAAAGCTTCCAGTGATGGAGCCCCCACAACTTCTGGTGGCCAGCTGTTCCACTCATTGTCTTCACTGTCAGGAAATTCCTCCCTATTTCCAGGTTGAATCTCTCCTTGATCAGTTTCCATCCATTATTCCTTGTCTGGCCTTCAGGTGCCTTGGAGAATAGCTTGACCCCCTTTCTTCTCTCTGTGGCAGCCCCTCAAATATTGGAAGGCTGCTCTCCTGTCTCCCCTGGTCCTTCCCTAGACCATCCAGGCCCAGTTCCTGCAACCATTCATTGTATATTTTAGCCTCCAGTCCCCTCATTATCCTGGTTGCTCTTCTCTGCACTTTTTCTAGAGTCTCAACCTCTTTTTTATAGTGTGGTGACCAAAACTGGATGCAGTACTCCAGGTGTGGTCTTACTAAGGCTTTACAGAGTAGTGTGAGATGAATTAAGGCTTCCAAAAGTTTGAAAAATGCAAAAATGACACGTTGAAACTGAATTCTATGGAAACTGGAAGTGAACAGTCTGAATTATGGACTTCTGATAGAGCCACATGCATGGGATGAGCCAGTGGGGGTGAGAATGTCGCAGGTCTTGTGAAAAATCAGAAAAGACCTCAGATGACGAAGTTCACAGCACTCACTGTTCATGTGCTAATGCTCAGCAGATGCTCCGTGCACGAGGTGAGCACCGACTCAGAAAGGGAAGCAGAAATAATTCGATAGACAGAGGCAAGGCCTCTGCGGTTCAACTCAACCAACTGAAGGATAAAATTTGTTCAAATTGAACAGATGCAATAAAGAGAAAGAGAGAAAGAGAGAGAGAGAGAGACGCACCCTCTGTTAAAAATATCTTCCCAGCTCAGAAACATAAACAAATGGATTTGGCAAAGCTGCAGGGGCCAGGTGGGTTAAAATAGATGCGAGAACAAATAAAAACACATTTGTTTTTCCTAGTGCCTGCCCCATAAAAAGGAAAAATTGCAGCAGATCTTTTAAGGAGACATGTTCTGCTCTGAATCCTGGGTGGTAATCCAGTCCTCGTGATCTGGTTGAAACTTTTGGCCATCATGGGTAGATCTGCACTACTATTAATCTTCTCACCATTCCTATCACCCATCCCCTCCCACTTATGACTATAGGACTATAATTGTGTTGCTTGTATCCTTACAATTTATATTGACTGTTTCCTAGTATGATTTGATTGCTTATTGTACCCTATGACTATCATTAAGTGTTGTACCTGATGATTCTTGACTCTTGACGAATGTATCTTTTCTTTTATGTACCCTGAGAGCATTTGCACCAAGATAAATTCCTGGTGTGTCCAATCACACTTGGCCAATAAAAGAATTCTATTCTTTCTTTCTCTTTTTCTTTCTTTCTTTCTTTCTTTCTTTCTTTCTTTCTTTCTTTCTATCTATCTATCTATCTATCTGATTTGATTGCTTATTGTGCCCCATGACTATTATTAAGTGTTGTACCTTATGTTTCTTGATGAATGTACCTTTTCTTTTATGTACACTGAGAGTAGGACCAACTCTTTTCATACTCTACACAAATGACCTCTGTGATCATATTAAGAGCAACTGCGTTCTCTTTGCTGATGATGTAAAGCTGTTCAATACCACAGACAATACTGCTACCCTTCAAAAAGACCTCGACTATGTATCAGAATGGTCAAACAAATGGCAACTTCAAATCTCAACAAATAAATGCTCTGTCTTACATATTGGCAAAAAAATTCAGAAAATAAAATACAGGCTGAATAGTCAAGACATTGTTGATGATCCAAACTCTGTCAAGGATCTTGGAGTACTCACCTCTAATGATCTAAGTGCTAGAGCCCACTGTAACTACATAGCTAAAAAGGCGTTAAGAGTTGTTAACCTAATCCTACGTAGCTTTTTCTCTGGTAATATTACACTACTAACTAGAGCATACAAAACATTTGCTAGACCAATACTTGAATACAGCTCATCAGTCTGGAACCCACATTATGTATCTGGTATTAGCACAGTTGAGAAAGTCCAGAAATATTTCACAAGAAGAGTTCTCCACTCCTCTACTCGTTGCAGAATACCTTATGCCACCAGACTTAGAATTCTAGACCTAGAAAACCTAGAACTATGCTGCCTTTGGTCCGATCTAAGTATAGTATATAAAATCATACATTGCAATGTCCTTACCTGTCAATGAATACTTCAGCTTCAACCATAACAACACAAGAGCACACAATAGATACAAACTCATGGTTAATCGCACCAAACTCGATTGCAGGAAATACGACTTCAGCCACAGAGTGGTCAATGTCTGGAATCCTCTACCTGACTCTGTGGTTTCTTCCCCAAACCCCAAAAACTTTAACCTTACACTGTCTACTATTGACCTCACCCCTTTCCTAAGAGGTCTGTAGGGGGCGTGCATAAGCGCACCAACGTGCCTACCGTCCCTGTCCTATTGTTTCTTTTATTTTTCTTTTATGTACCCATTTCATGTATTCATAACTATGTATATACATACCTATTATCTTGTAAGCGATTGACAAATCAAAATAAATAAATAAAAATAAGTATTTGCACCAAGACAAATTCCGTGTGTGTCCAATCATACTTGGCCAATAAAGAATTCTTTCTTTCTTTCTTTCTTTCTTTCTTTCTTTCTTTCTTTCTTTC
>NW_020717299.1:84572-96089 GCF_900518725.1 Notechis scutatus
GAACTCCCAGTCTCCAGGTGATTGACCTAGAGTCACCTACCAGATTTCCATGCCTAAAGCAAGACTAGAATTCACCTTCTCCTGGCGACTGGCCCAATGTCATCCAGCAGAACCAGAACTCATGGTCTCCCAGTTTCAAGCCTGATTCCTTAACCACTACACCAAACTGTCTCTTGCACTATTGCTAGTTTTAAAAGATGGAAGCTCTCCACCATTTCAAGACCTTCATTGTCCGTTCAAAGACCAGTTGCGTTGCCCGGTTTCATTCATTCGCTCTCCTTTAGATTTAATTTTAGCCACAATTTTCTCTCTGCTCCTTATCTACACTTCTCAGCTATCAATAGTGTCATCAGTGTAACATAAGTTATTGATTTTCTTCCTCCAATTTTAAAACCGTCCTTATCTTCACACAATCCAGGCCTCCCTCCAAATATATCCCACATGTCGACTGCGTAAATAACCAGAAGAATGTGCAGGTTTATTGTGCTCCTTCGTCAACCTGGAAGCAATTTGCTTCACCGCGTTGTGTCCTTTATTGTGGTTTCTTGACTTGTATATTTCATTTCTCATTTTTCATGAGGAGATAGATGTTCTGGTGGGTTCTAGTCCCAATTGACAGTAGGAATAAAAGCTGGCTGAGTGACTTTGTCCCAATCAAAGTGATCCAGGAGAGATTCAAACCTAGAAATAAGGAGAAACTTTCTGACAGGGAGAACGATCAACCCATGGAACAGAAGTTGCCTTTGGAAGTTGTGGGAGCTTCAACACTTGAGACTTTTAAGAAGAGATTGGACTGCCATCTGTCAGAAACGGTGTAGGAGACCCTCCTAACAAATGTCTCACTTAACAATGGAACTGGCAGGCTTAATTGCAGTGGTAGGTCGAGTTTCTGGAAAGTGTCCCTGAAAACGATTCAAGGGATAACTGGAGAATGAATAGCATGTAAATTTCCCTGTCAAAATGATTTTAGAAAAAGAGCTTTGAGATTAATAAGTTAATCATTCCGGGAGTTATTTATAGCAAGAAATGGCAATGTTTATTAAAAAAAATATCTACAATGTGGTAATACTCCACAGTTTAGATTAATTTAGCTAAAAACAACTGATTGCAACTTATTGATTAGTTATTGGAGTAGCATTTGTGTGAAAACCAATATAGGGAGGCGGTTAGTGGTTGGGTCATAAGCTAACTTACGTGTAAGGGTGAGTAAAAATGAGTGTTTATTTAATTTCTTATTGTTTCCACTTACACTCATGTTTCTCTCCGTGGGGCTAACGTGGGTACAGATAAGAATAGAGAATAACAGAGCTGGAAGCAGTGGTGGGATTCAAAATTTTGTATTTCCAGTTCTGTGGGGGTGGCTTGGTGGACGTGACATGGCTTGGTGGGCGTGGCTTGTAGGCATGATGTGGCTGGTGGGTGTGGCTTGGTGGGCATGGCTTGGTGGGTGTGGCAGGGGAAGGATATCCTGTAAAATCCCCCTTCCCTCCCCAGCCCACTAACCTGCTTTCCAGCTCCATTCTCCTGGGCAGGGCAACCAAAGGAGACCCAGCCGATCAGCTGGGACTCGATGGGAGGGAGAGAAGAGGTGGGGTTGGTGGGGCCAGTCAGAGGTGGGATTGGCCGGTTCTCTGAACTACTCAACATTTCCACTACCGGTTCTCCAGAACCTGTCAGAAGTGGCTGAATCCTACCTCTGGTTGGAAGGGACCTTGTAGGTCATCAAGTCCAACCCCCTGCCCAAGCAGAAGACCCTACCCCATTTCTGACAGTCCCTTCTTGAAAGCCTCCAGGGATGAAACTCTCACAACGTCTGGAGGCAACTTCTGTTCCATGGGTTGATTATTCTCAATTGTCAGAAAATTTCTCCTTATTTCCAGATTGAATCTCTCCTTGTTCAGTTTCCATCCATTGTTCCTTGTCTGAACTTCGGGTGCCTTGGAGAATAGCTTGACCCCCTCCTCCTCTCTGGGGCAGCCCCTCAAATCTTCCCTAGACTAGCCATGCCTTCTGCTCAAGCAGGACACTCTATACCAATTCAATGAAAAGGTTGTCCAATCTCAATCTTCAGTGCTGTTGTAATTTTGAACAGTCACTAATCCGATGGTTATAAGTTGAGAACTACAGGTAAATTACCTGCATTCCCTGGCTCAAATATTTCACCTCTTTTTCTCACGAGCTTCTTCCCTTTTCCTCCTTCTCTGGTGCAGGGCATCAGATTAACACAGTTGGAAGGGACCTTGTAGGTCATCTAGTCCAACCCCCCCCCACCCAAACAGGAGACGCTACACCGTTTCTGACAGAGGGCAGTCCAGTCTCTTCTTGAAAGCCTCCAGTGAGGAAACTCCCACAACTTCCGAGGGCAACTTCTGTTCCACGGGTTGATGGTTCTCACTGTCAGAAAGTTTCTCCTTATTTCCAGGTTGAATCTCTCCTTGTTCAGTTTCCATCCATTATTCCTTGTCTGGCCTACAGGCACTTTAAAAAATAGCTTGGCCCCCTCCTCTCTTCACTGGAGGCTTTCAAGAAGAGATTGGGTTGCCATCTGTCAGAAATGGTGTAGGGTCTCCTGCTTGGGTGGGAGGTTGGACTGGATGACCTACAGGGTCCCTTCCAACTCTGTTATTCTGTTGCTTAACAACTATACTTAGATACAGATTAACAGTATCTAAGCCCCTGAAATATTGGAAGACTGCTATCGTGTCTCCCCTGGTCCTTCTCTTCACTAACTTAACATGCCACTTAGTTGACAAAAAGTGTAAACTGATGCACATTGGGGCAAATACCCTAGATTCATACACACATTGTAATGTGTTTCCACTACTCACAAACACAGGTAGTCCTTCACTTACAACCTTTAGTGACCGTTTGAAGTTACAACTGAAAAAAGTGACTTCATAATAATTTTTCACACTGCTAACTGTGACAGCATCCCCAGAGTCGGGTGATCAAAATTAGGAGGCTTTGCAACTGGCTTGTACTTATGACAGTTGCAGTGTCCTGGAGTTATGTGATCTCTTTTTGTGACCTTCTGACAAGTGTTGTGTTAGTAACTTAACAACATTGTTCAGTGAAACCAGTCAAGGAGAGAAGCAACCTAGAACTAAGGAGAAATTTCCTGTCAGTTGAGAACAATTAACCAGTGGAACAATTTGCAACCAGAAGTTGTGGGTGCTCCAACACTGGAGGTTTTTTTTAAAAAAAATTGGATAGACATTTGTCTGAAATAGTATAGAATTTCCTGCCTAAGCAGGGGGTTGGACTAGAAGACCTCTAAGTCCCTTCCAACTCTGTTATTCTGTTACTTAACAACTGTGGCACAAAAGATTGTCAACTCACTTAGCACCTGCCTCATTTAGCCCTGGAAATTTGGGGCACAATTTTGTGGTTGTAACTTGAGGAATATCTGTCTAGAAAAGAAAAGTGCCTTTTATTGTTAAGAAAAAAAAAACTGGCTGTGCAGGACACACAGTAGAAAAACGTGTATCACATTTAGTTCAGGAGTGCAAAAACACGAGCTTTTCTCTTAAATTTTGGAAACCCGAAACTCACGATAGTAAAAGGCAAACTCTTGATGAATACAACATTGTCATTTTGTCGTTCTTGCTCTGAATGTGTGCAAATTTGGGGGGGAGTTGAATAAGCTGATCTCATCTTTTCTGAAGAATATGAAAATTATTCCCATGGCGGGAGAAGAGATAGGGAGGAAGGCTGGTGTCGAGATTGAGTCTTACCTCATATCATTAAAAAATAAATTGCAGGAGCCCTGGAACATAAAGTACAAATCAATCTTATTTTTTAACACCAGAAATAACCTAATGAATTCCAAGATTGATTCGGAATATGGCTTTCTTGGTAAGGACCCAGTGGGAATTGATTGCAAAATTGATGCCTTAGAGCTGATAAGATGAATTTAGAATAAATCTTACTGCTAACTACTCCCTTTTATACTCATAAAATAATAAGACTGATTCCAATCAAAACTTTGACTTGAAAGAAAAAGCAAGAAAAGGAAAGAGCAACATGGCTGAACTTGGGAGCCAATCTCAATGCACTTTCTTCAGCCCCACAGAGGGGGAAAAATAGGCACATATTTGCAAGTTATGAAGGCAATAATTTCAAATCCGATGAACATGGCAGGAAGAAAGGACAGGACTTTCCTTCTTTGATTAGGCTCTAAGAATGGTTGCAAAGAGGAAGTTGGTTTGTAGCCTTGCCTTTCCCAAAGAAGAGCAACCAGGATGATGAGGGGACTGGAGGCTAAAACATACGATGAAAGGTTGCAAGAACTGGGCATAGCTAATCTAGGGAAGAGAAGGACCAGGGGAGACAGGAGAGCAGCCTTCCAGTATTTGAGGGGCTACAACAGAGAGGAGGAGGAAGGGGTCAAGCTATTTTCCAAGGCACCCGAAGGCCAGACAAGGAAGAATGGATGGAAACTGAACAAGGAGAGATTCAAGCTAGAAATAAGGAGGAATTTTCTGACAGTGACAACAATCCACCCATGGAACAGAAGTTGCCTTCAGAAGTTGTGGGAGCTTCATCCCTGGAGGCCTTCAAGAAGAGACTGGACTGCGCTCTGTCGGAAATGGCGTCTCCTGCTTGGGCAGGGGGTTGGACTAGATGACCTCCAAGGTCCCTTCCAACTCTGTAAATCTGTGAAATCGGTACCATCCAGCATGTTTGACTACAACACCCAGAATGCCCCACTCATCCTTTGGCATCCTGTCAGGAGGAAGCAATGGATGGAAACTAATAATGGAGAGGTCAAGTTTAGAACTAAGGAGAAATGTTTGGATGGTGAGAACAATTAAATCAGTGGAACAAAGTTGTGGCTGCTCCATCACTGGAAGTTTTCAAGAAGAGATTGGATGACCATTTGTCTGAAATGGTGTAGGGTCTCCTGCATGGGCAGGGGGCTGGACTAGAAGACCTCCAAGGTCCCTTCTAACTCTGTTATTCCATTTCTCTGCTAATTAATCAGTGGAAGAGCTTGTCTCTAGAAGTTGTAGGGGCTCCATCACTGGAGGCCTTTAAGAAGAGACTGGACTGTCCAGAATGGTATGAGGTTTCCTGCATGGGCAGGGGGTTGGACTAGAAGACCTCCAAGGTCCCTTCCAATTCTGTTATTCTGTTAAAATTCAGGGAGCCATCATCAAACTATATCTGGTGAACAAATCATTAGGGAAACTTGTACTAGTAGCCTTCCTTATTCATTCATTCATTCATTCATTCATTCATTCATTCATTCATTCATTCTGTGACCATTCAATAAATGTGTGGAAATTGGGTGGGTGGGAGATTCTTTATGGAGTTGGGCAGCCTTAAAACCAATTCTGGAGAAATAAATGATTGTGTATCCATGTTTGTGTGTACGTGTATGTGTGTTTTGAAGGATGCTAAATGGAGCCCATCTTTAGGGATCTTCTTCAGTATCTACAGTAAATCGGTGTTACTCAAACCTGGCCGTATGTGGACATCAACCTTGAGACATGTGGACCTCAACTCCCACATTTCTCCAGTCAGCACATTAATCCCTGCTTATCTGGGTGTTGACTGATGGCCAGGAGTTTTCTGAGTCTCTCGTTTCCTTCTAGCCTCAATGAGGTGACTTAGTTGAGTCATGAAACTTCTGCAAGAACAACCAAGCTCAGAGAGCACCAGGGACCCCCGCATCCTCCTCCTCCTCCTCCTCCTCCTCCTCCTCCATAAACTATACTGATAATCTTACCTACTTGGGTCATGAAAAATCTGCCAGGAAACCACCAAGCTTAGAGAGCACCAAGGACCCCACAATTCTCCTCCTCTTCCTCTCCGCAAACCCTACTCCCTTCTAGCACTGATGATGTTACCTAGTGGGGCCATGAGACATCTACAAGAAAATAACCAAGCTCAGAAAGCACCAAGGACCCCAAATCCTCCTCCTCCTCCTCCTCGTCTTCCTCCTCCTCCTCTCCCTTCTAGCACTGATGATCTTACTAGTTGGGTCATGAAACATCTACAAGAAAACCACCCAGCTCAGAGAACACCAAGGACCCCACAATTCAACCCCGAGCTACAAAGATTCCCTCTTACCAAGGCTGTGCTCTACAGGGAGGAGACAGGAGCATCTCCCCAAGGTCCAAGGAATGGAAAACGCAGGCGTCAGGAATGAGCCTGGGTCCAAACCCAAGCCTTTTCTTCTGCACCTCATTAAGAAGAAAACTCCAGAGAGACGCCCGAGTGCTTCTAACACCAGGGTTCTTCTGTGAAGAAAGGAAATCCTGGCCAACCTTGTTAATTCATCTACTTTTAATTTGGTCTTTGTACCTTTGCAAGAATGAAGCAAGACAAATATAATGAGCATAGATTTTATGTAAGATATTTCTTTTTTACAAGGCTGAAAGAGATGAAAAAGCACTATGCTTCTCCGGTAGTTATGATTGGCTGGGTTTGTATGTGGCTATTTAATGAAGCTGAATTAAATGCAATCAAACAGTCTCAAGTTATGTTCACTGAAGTGCTAAAAAGGAAATTGGCATCTCCAAATTCGCATAACTGATGAGAATTGTTGAACTATACTGATACAACCTACTTAGCCGGCTCCATTAAGGATCTCATGGCAACAAATGTGCAATGGGCTAAATTTAGCATTAGCGATAAACCAGGTTAGTTGTTTTGTGGTTTACTATATTGCATGTATCCAGCCTGGACATGCAACTTCATTCTGGAGTTCCTAATGAGTTCAAGCATTAATTTAAAGGAGAATCCATTAAAGACAGCAGGTAGAACACCAGAGAAAAAGGTATAAGATAGGATAAATAGAACCAGTTTGCTGCAGCCATTACAGGTCTGGCCTAGGAACCAGGAAACAGTGAATTCTAGTCCTGCCTGAGGCAGGAAAGCTGGCTGGGTGACTTTGGGCCAATCACCAGGAGACAGTGAGTTCTAGTCTCTTATCTTAGTGTTGTAGCCTACCAGCGGCTAGTGGAGCTGGCAGCAGAGTTGGACAGTGAGGAGGTTGGGGAGGAACCTGGGCCAGTCCTGGAGGCTGAGGAAGGCTCTGCATCAGAGGCAGGGATGGGGCCAGGGCAGGCTGGCAGTCATCAGCTGCCTTCGGGCTCAGACAGCAGTGAGGAGGAGGAGTAGCTGGAGCCGGTTCCCAGCCTGCGCATGCACAGAGCTGCCGAAAGAAAAGAACAATTACGAAGGAACGGCCGACATGGGAGTAAGGCCACAGGTGGACGGTGAATGGCCCCTCCCCTAGGGATTAAAAGAGGAGCAAAAGGGGAGGGGGCTTTTGCAGGAAACCATTCCTTCGTTGCAGCATCTGTGAAGGTCTGTCTGTGCATCTCAGAGACTCGTGCCGAGTCCTTCCTTGTCAGCACTGGGTTTGGAAATAGTTATTTGGCAGCTCTCCAGAACGGAGATGAGCACCGCCCCCTAGAGCTGGAAACGACTAGCACGGATGTGCAAGGAGGGGAACCTTTACCTTTACCTATTACTAAAAACCTACGCACAGGATCTTCTCCACTAATGGTCAGCACCTGCTTTGTGAGAGATAAGGCTCAATGACAATCAAAGGGTATTGGGCTTAATCCACTTGTGACGACGTAGGGATCCTAAGTTAATTCCTCTTTTCACTCCCCCCCCAGATGTTCTGCCACTCCTTGATGAATTTAGTCATACAACAAGTCAAAGGACTCTTCTCACCAGAAAGGTAACAAATAATGAGTGGCCACCATCCAGAGGAGAACTAATTCCTCTTCTACTCATAGTAGAGCCTGCACAAAGGATGCAACAGCCATTGTTCTGCTTATTATTCTCTGGATGGTATAAAGCAGACAGAGTAACTCCACAAAACATCCATAACAAAGTCTTTTTTCATTGGTTCATCGGGTATCCTCATAACTCACATTTGTGACGAAGTTCTTCTTAATATCCAGTCCTTTGCATATCTGTCTTGTAGTGTAGAAAGATAAAAAGGTCTCAACCCCATGATGATTGAAGCAGCTGCATGGTATGGTGGTTTCAGGCAAGAGTGAGGGAGCCTCCCCCAACCCAACAAGGGTCAATATAGTGACCAATCAGGATTACAGATGTGGTCACGTGACATGGACTACATTTCCCAGGATACCTTAACTACATTTACCATGATGCATTCCCTTAAGGGGGCAGCTCACCATTCCTAAGTAACTATCCCAAATCCCATTAACTCTAAACTGTCTGGAGAGCACAGCCATACTACATCTAGGACTCACTTTGGATTCAGGCCATACGGGTCATGGTAGCAAATGGACCACATAATTAATCAAGTCTGTCTATTTTTCTTTCTTTCCAAATCTCACTTTTATATATCTCCCCGTTTTTCTCAGCAGGAGAACAGAATAAAGTAGATTATAGAATATGAATATGGAACAGAGCAGAATAGAATAATGAATATGAATATGGAATAGAATAGAAAATGGAATAGAATAGAAAATAGAATAGAATAGAAAATAGAATAGAATAGAAAATAGAATAGAATAGAATATGAATATGGAACAGAACAGAATAGAATAATGAATATGAATATGGAATAGAATAGAATAGAAATAGAATATTGAATATGAACATGGAATAGAATAGAAAATAGAATAGAAAATAGAACAGAATAGAATGAAATAGAATAGGAATATGGAATAGAATAGGATAGGATAGAAAATAGCATAGAATAATGAATATGAATATGAATTAAGAATAGAATAGGAATAGAATAGTAATATGGAACAGAATAGAACAAAATAGAACAGAATAGAATCGAACAGAAGAGTTGAGAGGGGACCTTGGAGGTCTTCTAGTCCAACCCCCTGCTCAGGCAGGAGAACGTTATACCATCCTGGACAAACGGCTGTCCTGTCTTTTCTTGAAGGCCTCCAGTGATGGAGCACCTACCCCTCCACCTTTTGGAAGACCTCCAAAGCTCCTCTCCACTCTATTGTTCTGGTTTTTTTTTTTTGCTGCTGTTTAATCCTTCCTGTTGTGAGACGATTTTTGCTTTGCATGTCCAGCGGAGAAGAACGCACTGAGACCTCGGTGGCTAAGCCCACAGCCTTCTCGGTCTTTTCCTTCTCCTGGCATTCATTTCCCATCTAAGGAGCCAGCTAATTTTCTTGGGATGAGCGCCTGGCCCTCCTCGCGCCACTCAAAAGACAAAATCAGCGGGGTGAAATGGGGCCGGCGGCTCCCTTCTCGTTCATTTGCATATAAATCTGAAAAGCCCTTAAAATAGTTCCTGCGTTCTTCCTTTCCTTTTATCATTGCTTTTCTTTTTCTTTTCAGCCTCCTTATGCAATTTAATATTAAGGATGACCTTATTGGCCACCGGGAAGCTTGGCCCCGGTTGCACCCAATTTAATTTCGAAACACGGGATCCCAGAGTTGGAAAGGAAGCCTTGAGGTCATCCATCCAAGCACGTGTGGCAAGAAGGCACACAAAAGCCTCATTTTTCAACACCTGCCCCCCAGAATGTCACTTGCTTATAATTCAACTTCTAATATAGAAATAATTTATTTTGCAATTTGCATTTTTTAGAGGTTTTTGCAATGGAGCTGTTGTTTCACATTTCCTCAACTCCTGGAAGGGTGATGTTGTGACTCACCCTGTAGTAAAGAAGAGAACAGAATTGTTCACCATCATGTGAAGGACCAGGGGAGACAGGAGAGCAGCCTTCCAGTATTTGAGGGGCTGCCCCAGAGAGGAGGAGGAAGGGGGTCAAGCTCTTCTCCAAGGCACCCGAAGGCCAGACAAGGAACAATGGATGGAAACTGAACAAGGAGAGAGAGATTCAACCTGGAAATAAGGAGAAACTTTCTGACAGTGAGAACAATCAACCCATTGAAAAAGAAGCTGCCTTCAGAACAGTGGTGGGATTCAATTTTTTTTTACTACCGCTTCTGTGGGCGTGGCTTGGTGGGCGTGGCTTGGTGGGTGTGGCAGGGGGGTGATATACTGCAAAATCCCCATTCCCTCCCCAGCCCACTAACCTGCTTTCCTGCTCCATTCTCCTGTGCAGGGCAGCCAAAGAAGACCCAGCCAATCAACTGGGACTCAATGGGAGGCAGAGAATAGAGGCGGGTGGGGCCATATCAGAGGTGGGATTGGCAGCTTCTCCCAACTACTGAGACTTTCCGCTACTGGTTCTCCAGAACTGGTCAGAACCGCCTGAATCCCAACTCTGCCTGGACATGATTTGCTTTGGGGCTGATCAAAAACCTACTTCTGCAAAGCAGGCTGCAAAATAGCTCCCAAACCCCAAACAATATCCTATAGATTGCCAATAGCAGTGAAACAATAGCAATAATTTTAAATATACAATCACTATAATAACTATCTTGGCTGCTGTATTTATGCATTTTTGGGACCGTCCAAGGTTTTAAAATTGCTTTTAACTGTTTTATAGTTTTAGAATTGTAAGCTGCAGTGGTGGGATTCAATTTTTTTTATTACGGGTTCTGTGGGCGTGGCTTGGTGGCTTGGTGGGTGTGGCAGGAGAAGCTTACTGCAACATCCCCCTTCCCTCCCCACCCCACTAACCTGCTTTCCAGCCCCGTTCTCCTGTGCAGGGCAACCAAAGGAGATCCAGCCGATCCACTGGGACTCGATGGGAGGCAGAGAAGAGATGGGGTTGGCGGGGCCAGTCAGAGGCGGGATTGGCCGGTTCTCCAAACTACTCGAAATTTCCACTACTGGTTCTCCAGAACTGGTCAGAACCGGCTGAATAACCACCTCTGCTTTGGAAGTTGTGGGAGCTTCATCATTGGAGGCTTCCAAGAAGAGACTCGACTGCCACCTTATGCAAGGGGGGGGGGGGGGGTTGGACTAAATGACCTCAGCTCCATCGTGTTTCTCGCCGTCATTTGCAGGGATATAAAAGTTTGTGGGACAAAGAAATTTGCGAAACAGCATTCCACCTTCGACGCGGCACATTTGCCTCCCTGGTCTGCCCTCTGCTCTCACAGCACCTTGCGCAGCGCAGTGAAATTGAGCGTTCCTTACAATGGGGGAGGTGGGATCCCCTCCTCCTGGAGCCACAAGGCCACCCTGCTCACTCTCGCCTCCCGGAGGCCAGTTGCTTTTCCTGCAGAGCTGCCAGTGTTGTGATGCCACACCTCCCCGCCGGCCTGCTGGCCTTGTCGACCTCTGGACATCACCCAGCACCAGTTCAGGGGTTCCTTTATCCCCCTCCAGGGAGGAGAAAGAGAGAGAAAGAGAGGGAGGGAGGGAGGGAGGGAGGGAAAGAGAGAGAGGGAGGGAAAGAAAGAAATAGAGGCAGAAAGAGAGAGTGGGAGGGAGGGAGGAAAGGAGAGATAGAGAGAAAGAGAGGGGGAAAGAGAGGGAGGGAGGGAAAGAAAGAAACAGAGAGAGGGAGAGGGAGGGAGAAAGAGAGGGAGGGAGGGAAAGAAAGAAACAGAGGCAGAAAGAGAGGGGGGAGGAAAGGAGAGAGAGAGAAAGAGAGAGGAAAAAGAGTGAGGGAGAGAAAGAAAGAAACAGAGAGA